>OY992877.1:161557580-161655080 GCA_963921405.1 Cepaea hortensis | reverse complement strand
CTCCTCCTCCTCCCTCCTCCTCCCTATTCCTCCTTCTCCCTCTTCCTCCTCCTCCCTCTTCCTCCCCTCCCTCCTCCTCCTCCTCCCCCTCCTCATCCTCCCCTCCCTCCTCCTCTCTCCTCCTCCTCCCTGCTCCTCCCTCCTGCTCCTCCCTGCTCCTCCCTCCTCCACCTCCCTCTTCCTCCTCCTTCCTCCTCCTCCTTTTTCTTCTTCTTCTGCTGCTGCTGCTGCCGCTCTATTTACCCAAGTTAATTGTTGGGGGAAGATGTAAAGATCTTTCAAGTGCTCTTTCTAATGCTTTTTGTAAGTTGGTCTTCGTTTATCTAAGGTTGTTCTAACTGCAACCAATAAATTATTAGACAGACAGACAGACAGACAGACAGACAGACAGACAGACAGACAGACAGACAGACAGACAGACAGACAGACAGACAGACAGACAGACAGACAGACAGACAGACAGACAGACAGACAGACAGACAGACAGACAGACAGACAGACAGACAGACAGACAGACAGACAGACAGACAGACAGACAGACAGACAGACAGACAGACAGACAGACAGACAGACAGACAGACAGACAGACAGACAGACAGACAGACAGACAGACAGACAGACAGACAGACAGACAGACAGACAGACAGACAGACAGACAGACAGACAGACAGACAGACAGACAGACAGACAGACAGACAGACAGACAGACAGACAGACAGACAGACAGACAGACAGACAGACAGACAGACAGACAGACAGACAGACAGACAGACAGACAGACAGACAGACAGACAGACAGACAGACAGACAGACAGACAGACAGACAGACAGACAGACAGACAGACAGACAGACAGACAGACAGACAGACAGACAGACAGACAGACAGACAGACAGACAGACAGACAGACAGACAGACAGACAGACAGACAGACAGACAGACAGACAGACAGACAGACAGACAGACAAGCATCGAAAAGTTCCAGGATTTGTAGTATACCGCAGACAGCAGAAAGGATTTTCCCAGCCAGTACACAATAAAGATGGATATTGAAAACTGACTTGGAATCCTAGATCTATCCAGCGTATAATAGTCACCAGGATATGTCTTGGAAAGACAAGCTGGCGGTGTGATATTAACTCTATAACCCACCAAGTGCCTATTAGTTTATAATAATATGGGTCTAGTACCGTAAGCCCGATGTACCTCCTTCTTCTTCTTCTTCTTCAGCGTTCCGAGCCATTGAGGTTCTTTGCTGCAAATACAATCCGTCTCCATTCGTCTCTCTGGTGGACCTTCTCTTGCCAGTCGTTGATTCCAAGTGCTTGTAGGTCTGTACATGTATTATCTCTCCACCGTCTTCTTGGTCTACCTCGGGGTCTACGGCCATTTATTTCCTGAGTGTAAGCGAGTTTTGTTTCCCTATTATCTTCCATTCTTTCTATATGCCCCAGCCATTGTAGTCTATTAGCCTTCATGATACCAGTGATTAGCGGGGACTTAAACAGATCATAAATGTCTTTGTTACTTCTTCTTTTCCACTCTCCACTTTGTGTATCCCTAATGGGTCCAAAGATGCGTCTTAAAATTTTGTTCTCAAAGGTTTGTAACAAGGCTTGTACCTCCTTAAAGCAGTTAAAATGTTCATCTACTTACTTACTATGATCGCTAGCACTTCTGGCACGGCACATAATAATGGTGATGTCCTTCAGCATCATCATGTGCCTTGCCAACAGATCTTGGCCCTTGGTTCCCCGAATCAACTCTGCTGATGTTATTTCCACTAGCCACCATCTCAGTCCATCCAGCATAATCTTTCTTGGTCTACCTCTGCCTCCTTTCCCGCTGATCTTTCCAGTTGTCGATATATTCTTCAATGCCTCTCTTTTCATCACAGGAACAAAGAATGCTGTGTGTCTCTGTCTTGTAGCTGTATACAATGGTATAGTGTCATTAGTCTCTTCAATGCAATCGTTGTTAGTCACACCGGCAGTCCAAGGTTTTCCCAACATTAGTCTCTTCAATGCAATCATTGTTAGTCACACCGGCAGTCCAAGGTTTTCCTAACATTAGTCTCTTCAACACAGTCATGGTTAGTCATACCGGCAGTCCAAGGTTTTCCCAATATTAGTCTCTTCAACGCAATCATTGTTAGTCACACCGGAAATCCAAGGTTTTCCCAATATTAGTCTCTTCAACGCAATCGTTGTTAGTCACACCGGCAGTCCAAGGTTTTCCCAATATTAGTCTCTTCAATGCAGTTATTGTTAGTCACACCGGCAGTCCAAGGTTTTCCCAATATTAGTCTCTTCAACGCAATCATTATTAGTTACACCGGAAGTCCAAGGTTTTCCCAATATTAGTCTCTTCAACGCAATCGTTGTTAGTCACACCGGCAGTCCAAGGTTTTCCCAATATTAGTCTCTTCAACGCAGTTATTGTTAGTCACACCGGCAGTCCAAGGTTTTCCCAATATTAGTCTCTTCAACGCAATCATTGTTAGTCACACCGGAAGTCCAAGGTTTTCCCAATATTAGTCTCTTCAACGCAATCGTTGTTAGTCACACCGGCAGTCCAAGGTTTTCCCAATATTAGTCTCTTCAATGCAGTTATTGTTAGTCACACCGGCAGTAAAAGGTTTTCCCAACATTAGTCTCTTCAATGCAATCATTGTTAGTCACACCGGCAGTCCAAGGTTTTCCCAATATTAGTCTCTTCAACGCAATCATTGTTAGTCACACCGGAAGTCCAAGGTTTTCCCAATATTAGTCTCTTCAATGCAATCATTGTTAGTCACACCGGCAGTCCAAGGTTTTCCCAATATTAGTCTCTTCAACGCAATCATTGTTAGTCACACCGGAAGTCCAAGGTTTTCCCAATATTAGTCTCTTCAACGCAATCATTGTTAGTCACACCGGAAGTCCAAGGTTTTCCCAATATTAGTCTCTTCAACGCAATCGTTGTTAGTCACACCGGCAGTCCAAGGTTTTCCCAATATTAGTCTCTTCAATGCAGTTATTGTTAGTCACACCGGCAGTCCAAGGTTTTCCCAATATTAGTCTCCTCAACGCAATCATTGTTAGTCACACCGGAAGTCCAAGGTTTTCCCAATATTAGTCTCTTCAACGCAGTTATTGTTAGTCACACCGGCAGTCCAAGGTTTTCCCAATATTAGTCTCTTCAACGCAATCGTTGTTAGTCACACCGGCAGTCCAAGGTTTTCCCAATATTAGTCTCTTCAATGCAGTTATTGTTAGTCACACCGGAAGTCCAAGGTTTTCCCAATATTAGTCTCTTCAACGCAATCATTGTTAGTCACACCGGAAGTCCAAGGTTTTCCCAATATTAGTCTCTTCAACGCAATCATTGTTAGTCACACCGGCAGTCCAAGATTTTCCCAACATTGGTCTCATGAACTACATAACGTAATTAGTACTTCTAAGCTTCTCTTAATTGGTTTATTAACGTTCCATGATTCTCTGCCATACATAAAATAGCTTCTATATATCATTCCAATACTGTCTTTCTTGCATTCGGTGGAAGTGACTTAAAAGTACAATAATTGTTATGATATTATATGGACAGAATATTTAGTCTCTATGGGACATAATTTTTGGCCAGGAGCTGAGGTTTAAATGTAATTTGTTCAAACAACAGTCGCCCGGAAAGAACTATTTCACCCCAGAAGTATACAATTATCTGCTCTATCAAGGAATGGCACACATCACAACTATGTGTGAAGCGGACATCCGAATCAGGAAGACACTCCCTCCTCTACATTACAGTATAATCAATTGGCTGGCGTGGGTGATCAAACCTCTCCACATATTGCGATCTCCGACGGCATGGATCAATTCGTGTGTTGACTCCTTCCGTGAAATGACACAAGACTCAATAATTTTCTCACACTGTCTTCCTCTATCTCTCTTTCCGCAAATCTAACCGGTTGTAACAACATGTTCCAGTTTTTGTCTTCTCATAATGTGGCCACAAAATGGTGAATGCCGCTTTCTGATGTTTATGATAAGTTGTCTTAGCGACTTAGCTTCCCCCAGCATGTCCAGATTGCTCATTTTGACTGTCCAGTTAATGTTCAACATTCTTACATAAAACTGCATCTTCAAAGCTTACAGAGATTTGTTCGCCTGTTTACTAACTGTCCAGGATGTGCAGCAATATTTCACAACTGCTTCTATGTAACATGCAAGAACTCTTTTCCTAATGTTCGAGGAAAATAATGTATTGCACAAAATGTCCGTCATCTGATAGAGTGCAGTTTTTGCTTGTCCCTTTTTGTTCTTTATCTCTGTGAAGCATCCTCCATCTGATGTTATCTATGCGTCTAGATATCTGAATTTCTGCACTTGCCTCAGATATTTCACATTTTGGCACAAAATATTTCTATATCACAATGACTTCTCTTTTGCTATATTCAAACTACGACCATTTTTTCACTGTCTACAACCACTGCGTCTAGCATTTCCTGTAGTTCCTTCTGACTTGTTGTTATCAGTTTTACATTACAGTATATCTATATATATAAATCAAAGTGTATGTATGTATATATGTATGTATGTAAATATGTATGTCCTTTATTTTTTCGCTAACGGCCCATCCGATTGAGATGAAATTTTCTACACGCCTTACTTTCATTCCAGAGCTGTCAACTGTCATAGTTTTTTTTTCTTCTTCCTCCACCTCCCTCCTCCCCCTCCCAAAATACGTACGTAAATATATGATGATGATGATGAAAGAATCGCCGAACCAAAACGCTAGGGAAAGGGAAGAAAATGACGTGACTACACATTAGCTAAGGGACTTAACTCTAGAAAAAGTTATTTCAAGGGGCATAACTTTTAATAACATTGTTGTATAACTTATAGTCATATTGTTGTATCGTTTTCAATGATTTATAAACTATTTGTCTATAGTTATATACCGGCATATGAGTTATAATAAATAATGATACAATCTTTTAGACATTTTCAAAGTTTACATAAAAATAATGCATAATGCATAACATTGTAACTCATCTTTCTATACTTAAGAAGTTATCTAAAAGATGTTGAACAATATCATCGCATCCTTGAGGTCATTCGCCAGATCAAGCCAAGTCGCCTTAAATCATCAAGAAGCCTGATACGGGGATATTGACAGCACTTTTCAGCGCTATCTAGCCAAGTCACCTTAAATCATCAAGAAGCCTGATTTGGGGAGAAAATGGTTCGCAAGGCCAACACCAAGAAAACGCAGAGCCACAAGATGTGCAGCGGGGGAGCCTCCAAAATCGCGAAGAAGACGGACGCTGAGAACCTACCTGATAACACCCAAAAAACAGCAACTAAATCAAATGACACTACCACAAGAAAGACCGATGACGGCCCGCCTGTAACAAGATCCATGTTCTTCTTCTCCTTCTTCTTCTTCAGCGTTCCGAGCCATTGAGGTTCTTTGCTGCAAATACAATCCGTCTCCATTCGTCTCTCTGGTGGACCTTCTCTTGCCAGTCGTTGATTCCAAGTGCTTGTAGGTCTGTACATGTATTATCTCTCCACCGCCTTCTTGGTCTACCTCGGGGTCTACGGTCATTTATTTCCAGAGTGTAAGCGAGTTTTGTTTCCCTATTATCTTCCATTCTTTCTATATGCCCCAGCCATTGTAGTCTATTAGCCTTCATGATACCAGTGATTAGCGGGGACTTAAACAGATGTTAGCATGTTAGCAGAGAAAAAGGAGGAGAAAGACACCAGAGCCGGTAAAACCGACACAAAGTCAGTCAGATGGGTCGTTAAACGGATTCATGTGGAACTAACGAACGATGAAATCTTACAGAAGTTACAGGAGGAAAATCGCAGCATCCAAGTCGTAAAAGCGGAACGAATATTAACATATGCCAAAATACCTACGACGCTGGTGGTGGTGACCAGTAAGGGAAGCGAAATGCCGATATCAGTGTCCATCAACAAGCAAGTACAACTACCAGAGAGATTTATTCCAAAAGTAACTCAGTGCTCCAGATGCCAGAGGGCCGGCCACAGCAGAGCCATATGCCGCAGCAAGACAGACATCTGCCGATACTGCGCTGAGCACTATGCCTTTAGGGAGTGTCCGCTAGCCAAGCTGGACGTGGACTTCAAGGCACCTAACAGAAACCGTAAGTGCGCCAACTGCATGGGACATCATGGAGCGCGATATCTGGGATGTCCGTACCTCCAAAGACACAGAGACGTGTTGAAACTCACCATTGTCAACAAGACATCATTCAAGGAAGCAATGCGGAGGTGTGAGACAGTCACAGGAATATCGCAAAATGAAAGAGCACTGCTGCAGAGCCAGATTGACGAGCTAAAGCAAAAGATCAAGACACTACAAACACCGGCACTGAATAGCGACAGCGAAAAACTGCTTGAGGAACTAAAAGAGATCAAACGAAATATAACACAAGAGGTGGACAACATGATCCAGGCGACCAAGAAAAACGAAGAGATCTTATGTGACATCAAGGCGGAGAGACAAATGCAAAAAGCTGAAAGGGAACTATCCCAAAACAAGCCACACGAACCCAATGAAAAGAACGCAGAGAAACCGCCAGATGACACTCAATTGAAAATCATCGATAAACTGATAACGACAATCCACAAGAAAAAAGACAAGTAGACGCAAGATGAAGCCAACTCTCTGGTCAATCAACAACAGCAAACTATTAACTCCAGCTCTGTCGTGATGTCCCAAAAGAACCAGGAGAAACCTGAAACCAAACAGACTCATCAAGAAAGTGCGGAGGAAAACACCAATAAACTTGAATGTGCCTGGGGCGTATACAAGAAAGGAGGAACACACGAAGAACACAATGCGGTATCGCAAGCTGCCCCAAATCGGAAGAAAAGACAGCTGATAAAAGACATAACGACGCCTAAAAGCGGCCCCAGAGGGTACAGAGAATATCAAATGGAAAAGAAGCGCGCCACACAGAAAACGAAAGAACAACGAGAAATCGAATGGGACACCCCACCAGAGGAAGACTACTAATAACCGTACAAGGAGCCAGTATAATGACAGCACCCCAGCATAGCAAACGAGCCTGAAGCCACACTGACAGAAGAAATTGCCTAAAAAGACACAAAAGGAAAACTTGCCGGCCAAAAGAATCCACTATGCCGACGTCACAGACATAAACTGCACAACAGATAAGCCAGCTTTTACTGGCACGCAGAGAATGGAATAATCGACGCACCATGAACCACCGCTATTATAACCGATGCCGCACGGGCTGGTTGAACCAAGGTGGAAAGTTTTGTTTTTTTCTCAAATTGGACGGACGGACGGTCATTGCATCTTTAGTGTTTTCCGCCATCATATCGACACGATTCGCTTGACAGCACTTCTCAGCGCTATCAAGCCAAGACGCCTTACACATTTCAAGCAGTCTGATACGGGGGGAAAATGGCACGTCGTAATAGCACAAAGAAACAAGCAGCTTCCAAGATGCATAGTGAGAAAACCGACCAGACTATCAAGAAGACGAACCTGCCTTTGGAGAGTCTGCATGCAAGCTGTAATAAAGTATCTGAACCTACAGTCAATGAAACTACCAATAAGAAGAGCGACGACTACCCACAGACGAACACAAAAACTTGTGAGAGGAAGGAGGACCAAGACACCAGAATCAGAAACACTGATTCAAACACAGTCAGATGGGTGGTCAAGCGGCTAAAAATGGAGCTTACTGATCAACAAATACAGAAGCAGCTGCAGGAAGAAAATCTTCACGTCAACATTTTGAAGGCAGAGCGGATTCTTACCTACTCAGAATTAAATGAGATGCTCCACACCAGGGACTGGGCGAACCCGGGCCGGGTCAGGCAGACAGACAGACAGACAGACAGACAGACAGACAGACAGACAGACAGATAGATAGATAGATAGATAGATAGATAGATAGATAGATAGATAGATAGATAGATAGATAGATAGATAGATAGATAGATAGATAGATAGATAGATAGATAGATAGATAGATAGATAGATAGATAGATAGATAGATAGATAGACAGACAGACAGACAGAGGGATGGGTCTATTAGACAGACAGACAGACAGACAGACAGACAGACAGAGATAGATAGATAGACAAACAGACAGACAGACACAGACAGACAGACAGACAGACAGACAGACAGACAGACAGACAGACAGAAAGACAGACAGACATATAGTCAGTAACGGGAACGAGAACTTATATGACTACTTATATGAATTAAATGAGATGCTCCCCATCAGGGGCTGGTCGAAGCCGGGCCGGATCAGACAGATAGACAGACAGATAGACAGACAGACAGACAGATAGATAGTCGGGAACGGGAACGGGAACTTATATGACTACTTATATGAATTAAATGAGATGCTCCACACCAGGAGCTGGGCGATGCCGGACCGGGTCAGACAGACAGACAGACAGACAGACAGACAGACAGACAGACAGACAGACAGACAGACAGACAGACAGACAGACAGACAGACAGTCGGTAACGGGAACGGGAACTTATATGACTACATATATGAATTAAATTAGATGCTCCCCACCAAAGGACTGGGCGAAGCCGGGTCGGGTCAGACAGACAGACAGACAGACAGACAGACAGACAGACAGTCGGTAACGGGAACGGGAACTTATATGACTACTTATATGAATTAAATGAGATGCTTCCCACCAAGGACTGGGCAAAGCCGGGCCGGGTCAGCTAGTATGTAATAAACAGACACATCGTCGCAAGAACACAGACGTGATCAGACACTGGTGTTCGCGTAAGATAACTTAATGTGGTCGTCCACGCATATCATCATGACACATTGTGATGATGATAATGATGATGGTGATCGTTGTTTTAGGTGGTGGTATTGTAAACACCCACCGCTGTAATGGAGAGAAAATGGGAAATATAATCTGATAATCGGTACCATTAATTATAGGCTTTTAGCGAATAAAGTAAACGAAATCGATTCCCGGTTACAAATCGATTCTCTCCTCTGTTACTGTGATCCCAAATCAATATCTATTGATAAATCATGTGTCATCGAAGTTTCACGCTTCTCTCTTTCGGGATTATTGTTAAAGTGTGTCGGGAGTGGCGCCCTTTGTCGTTTATAATCGAGATCCAGGAAATATTCTCATTATTTTTATAACCGGTGCTTCTGTTTTCGGTTTCCGTTCTCTGCAAAAAATGGTTTGAGCTAATAACGATTATGTCCCATTCCTCTCGATCATGGGGCGACAACTTCTATTTATTGGTGTATATTTGGTGAAGTGCGGAGGAAAACACCAATAAACTTGAATGTGCCTGGGGCGTATACAAGAAAGGAGGAACACACGAAGAACACAATGCGGTATCGCAAGCTGCCCCAAATCGGAAGAAAAGACAGCTGATAAAAGACATAACGACGCCTAAAAGCGGCCCCAGAGGGTACAGAGAATATCAAATGGAAAAGAAGCGCGCCACACAGAAAACGAAAGAACAACGAGAAATCGAATGGGACACCCCACCAGAGGAAGACTACTAATAACCGTACAAGGAGCCAGTATAATGACAGCACCCCAGCATAGCAAACGAGCCTGAAGCCACACTGACAGAAGAAATTGCCTAAAAAGACACAAAAGGAAAACTTGCCGGCCAAAAGAATCCACTATGCCGACGTCACAGACATAAACTGCACAACAGATAAGCCAGCTTTTACTGGCACGCAGAGAATGGAATAATCGACGCACCATGAACCACCGCTATTATAACCGATGCCGCACGGGCTGGTTGAACCAAGGTGGAAAGTTTTGTTTTTTTCTCAAATTGGACGGACGGACGGTCATTGCATCTTTAGTGTTTTCCGCCATCATATCGACACGATTCGCTTGACAGCACTTCTCAGCGCTATCAAGCCAAGACGCCTTACACATTTCAAGCAGTCTGATACGGGGGGAAAATGGCACGTCGTAATAGCACAAAGAAACAAGCAGCTTCCAAGATGCATAGTGAGAAAACCGACCAGACTATCAAGAAGACGAACCTGCCTTTGGAGAGTCTGCATGCAAGCTGTAATAAAGTATCTGAACCTACAGTCAATGAAACTACCAATAAGAAGAGCGACGACTACCCACAGACGAACACAAAAACTTGTGAGAGGAAGGAGGACCAAGACACCAGAATCAGAAACACTGATTCAAACACAGTCAGATGGGTGGTCAAGCGGCTAAAAATGGAGCTTACTGATCAACAAATACAGAAGCAGCTGCAGGAAGAAAATCTTCACGTCAACATTTTGAAGGCAGAGCGGATTCTTACCTACTCAGAATTAAATGAGATGCTCCACACCAGGGACTGGGCGAACCCGGGCCGGGTCAGGCAGACAGACAGACAGACAGACAGACAGACAGACAGACAGATAGATAGATAGATAGATAGATAGATAGATAGATAGATAGATAGATAGATAGATAGATAGATAGATAGATAGATAGATAGATAGATAGATAGATAGATAGATAGATAGATAGATAGATAGATAGATAGACAGACAGACAGACAGAGGGATGGGTCTATTAGACAGACAGACAGACAGACAGACAGACAGACAGAGATAGATAGATAGACAAACAGACAGACAGACACAGACAGACAGACAGACAGACAGACAGACAGACAGACAGAAAGACAGACAGACATATAGTCAGTAACGGGAACGAGAACTTATATGACTACTTATATGAATTAAATGAGATGCTCCCCATCAGGGGCTGGTCGAAGCCGGGCCGGATCAGACAGATAGACAGACAGATAGACAGACAGACAGACAGATAGATAGTCGGGAACGGGAACGGGAACTTATATGACTACTTATATGAATTAAATGAGATGCTCCACACCAGGAGCTGGGCGATGCCGGACCGGGTCAGACAGACAGACAGACAGACAGACAGACAGACAGACAGACAGACAGACAGACAGACAGACAGACAGACAGACAGACAGTCGGTAACGGGAACGGGAACTTATATGACTACATATATGAATTAAATGAGATGCTCCCCACCAAAGGACTGGGCGAAGCCGGGTCGGGTCAGACAGACAGACAGACAGACAGACAG
This sequence comes from Cepaea hortensis, assembly GCA_963921405.1. Classification (NCBI taxonomy): domain Eukaryota; kingdom Metazoa; phylum Mollusca; class Gastropoda; order Stylommatophora; family Helicidae; genus Cepaea; species Cepaea hortensis. The sequence continues at coordinate 161,643,948 of OY992877.1, read as the reverse complement.
ACAGACAGTCGGTAACGGGAACGGGAACTTATATGACTACTTATATGAATTAAATGAGATGCTTCCCACCAAGGACTGGGCAAAGCCGGGCCGGGTCAGCTAGTATGTAATAAACAGACACATCGTCGCAAGAACACAGACGTGATCAGACACTGGTGTTCGCGTAAGATAACTTAATGTGGTCGTCCACGCATATCATCATGACACATTGTGATGATGATAATGATGATGGTGATCGTTGTTTTAGGTGGTGGTATTGTAAACACCCACCGCTGTAATGGAGAGAAAATGGGAAATATAATCTGATAATCGGTACCATTAATTATAGGCTTTTAGCGAATAAAGTAAACGAAATCGATTCCCGGTTACAAATCGATTCTCTCCTCTGTTACTGTGATCCCAAATCAATATCTATTGATAAATCATGTGTCATCGAAGTTTCACGCTTCTCTCTTTCGGGATTATTGTTAAAGTGTGTCGGGAGTGGCGCCCTTTGTCGTTTATAATCGAGATCCAGGAAATATTCTCATTATTTTTATAACCGGTGCTTCTGTTTTCGGTTTCCGTTCTCTGCAAAAAATGGTTTGAGCTAATAACGATTATGTCCCATTCCTCTCGATCATGGGGCGACAACTTCTATTTATTGGTGTATATTTGGTGAAGTTATACGAGCAGATAGACAGCTTGATCGAAGACCACACGATTAAACCTGAAGATATAAAGATAGGCACGCTTTTTGGTAATTTTTGTGAAGGAACTTACAGAAGAGGACAACACACCAATGAAAGACGCACAAATAACCGTGTGCAATAATTCAAACAAGTAAACCTATCAATAAGTAGACAGAAAGGAAATACGGAAAACGATACTTCTACAGTTAATTGTATATCCTTTACAGGACGTTGCAGTCAACATCAACATTATTTACTGTTGTGATGTCTTGGCAAGTTCGTTAAGTAGTTTGTCATTGCTTTCTGAAGGATCGGCACACATACCATTTTCGTTTTAAAAAAATCGCAACTTGGTCTGCCGCCAAATCGCGCGCAGATGTGTTTCGAACGCAGGTATGCGGGATCACGAACTGCGTCCGTAACCCCATTGTCACAGCTTTACCGCAGTTCCATGAATTTCTTTGTAGTCCTAGTTGAAGGTATTATGTGGATCAGCAAGGTGTTTTTTTTTTTTTTTCATTGGATGTATCCATTTGCAACTCATAGTTATTATGTTAAAAGTTCTTCTGATATCTAATTACGTTATCTCAAATAGCACAAAGTTTACATTTATATGCATTTGAATTGGTTATTAAACGTACCGTTGTTTCGTCACACTTACGGAGATTAATTCATACGTGTTTACCAGCCTTCATAGAACTGAGAAATAAATAAATATTTAAGAATGCCTTCAGTTTAATAGGCTCATTGAATCCAATCTGACTATCGGTGGATATGCGATAAGCACAGAAACCTTCCAGCCATGGAGCCTGGCTTTTATTCGACGGATTAATCTCCCACCTTTTTTCCGTTGAATAAAATTATTACATGTCTATGTCGTGTTCTGGGGTGTGGTCTATTCGACGGATATATTCAGGTATGACACAAAAGCACCTTGTGCATTGTTTCAAACTCTCAAACACAATTTCCAGAGTGTACAACTCAAACGTCAAAATATTGTGTAGTAATGTCTTAAAATGCTCTGTCAACATCATGTCTATTGTTGGGCGATAGAACTGTAAGAATTGTTGAATAGTTTTACAACCATCAGTTTAAATCTAATAAATGATAAAAACCATAAGTATTTCATCAACTGAAATTTTAAGTCCTCTAAGTTTGATGGCAGTAAATATGAATCTTGAAATTGACACTGCAGTTGAGCAATTTTAATATCTACTCCTATTGCTTCTTTACAAATAATCTCCTGGGTACTTAATCAGTAGGGTAGGTTACCATTTCATTCTCAGCTTTATAAATGACTGCGACGGATGGCTAGTCCATGTCAGGAAAAGTTGCTGGACTGTTTTAACTTGAGACCTTAGGGGCGCATGGCTTCTAAAGCATGCATAAATATGTCAACATTGTCAACCGTACTGATAACCAAGAATCTTCATTGTTTGACGCGAAAACTGATGGCCTTTTTTTTTTTTACCTTGTACTGTCAAAAACTGTCGTCTACTTCCTATAGTACCTTGCGGTGAAGGACAGGTGAGTCTTCAGTCTGAGGATGTCAGACCGACTGACTAGTGCAGTCACCGCGAACTGTTTATGTTAGGGTTTTCTATAGCAATTCGAAAGACAAAAAAATACATATTTGCTCAGTTAGAAAATGACACTAATGAACTACAAACATTCATTGACTATTGCCTGCGCGGGAAAAAGATGACTCAGAAAATGAGGAAGCTATGCTCTCACAACATAGAACAACATTGAGATAGAACAACAATGAGATAGAACAACGATGGGAAAGTCTGTTTATAATAGAACTAGAGACTCCTTCCTCCTTTCACCGGAGATAAGGCCAAGAAGGGGACGAAGAATTGATCGTTGTGTAAAATTAAATACAATATGTATGTATTATTCACTTGTAAAGGATTTTATTTTCATTTTCGTTGCTACCTCGTAGTGAAATCACGTTACTGTACATATGTATTAAGAGATTTATGTTATCCGTCTAGTCGATTATCCGTTAGTCCTGGCCCCGAAGGTGACGGTTAATCGAAGTTTTACTGTATTTATCTTTTCCAGCATTTTTCTATACATAAACAGTCATAAAAGTGTCACAAACAGACCAGCTACTTTTATTGTTGTTGTTGTTGTTGTTGTTGTAAATTAACTGACAAGCTGTTACATGCCAATAATAATAGACTTGACCTTTGTTGCGTGTTTCTAAACATAAAAACGCAAAGGATAACGCGTCATATGCTTGTGTATTGGAAAACTTCCAATTATATTTTGAATGTATACATGGCCGAGTGCGTATTTTATACATATCCAATTATTCTTGGGTCAGGCGGGTAACAGATCTCACAATTGGTTAACACCTTTTTAGGTGGTTTCTAACTGGTCGCAGCTGGAACTTACACGCTTGCCCCATCATCGAGGTGTTAACGGCTTTTGGAGCTGATAGGTTCGAATCTATATGCCCCTACAGATCTGATGTTTTAATGGCGCAGTAGGTCTTCTACACACTCGCTGAAGTAACATTTGTGAGAACATGCACCTTGCCCGTGGCGACAAACTCGTGTGAGGCGACGACCATTTTGGAATTATTCAAATGGAAAATCTAACTTTTGAGCTTAACTGTTTTAGTTTAGTTTAGTTTAGTCGACGGATCAACATCACGGCATACGGGTGTAACCCTTAAGTGTTCCGTTCTACTCCTAACTCAAGCCTGAGTCCGGAGAATCTCAGCTCAGTGCACGAACTCTGTAGCACCGGCGAGGACCCTGAAATACTTTGGGTAGATTTTTAACTCGAAATTTTGCCCGGGCAGCGCAGTTAGGCTACTCTTTTTCGATTTCCAACTCCCAAGGCATTTTTCCGTGCGCAACAATACCCACGGGCGTTCAATCTCACTACCCAGAGATCAGGGGAAATTTTGTTACTAGAAGTGCAGGCGAAAAACATCCCGGTCCTCACCGAGGCTTGAAGCCGGGACCTCCAGCACTCGAGGCGGACACCATACCTGGAGACCACTCAGCTTAAATGTTACAGGCACATGCGTTTTACTAAGAAGATGTAAACTGTTGACATTTTATGAGATCTGAATGTCGAAGAAAACCGGCTCATAACTTACTTAATATAAGCTACCTCTGAAATTGAAGTATTTTGACAATATTAAATGTCATTGTGGTTTTGAAAGGACAATGATGGAAGCTATGAATATGGGGTAGGGGTCGACTATCACGAAGATTGAAGCAGGACATGGAACACACCTGAGCCTTGAAACTGCATCGGGCAGTGTAAGCAGCAACAGATCGATAACCATCCGGCGGGCCGTGGTGAGGACGCCGTTATGCGGATAACCTGATACATCAGGATGATACTCTGTTTGATATGTCTTTCCATTGTCGTCAAATTCCCATGTGGTTTTATAGACTAATGACGATAACGCAATGGACGGGTGAAATGCGTAATGAATATATCTTTAAAACAGTTAACTCACAGACATAATAACTAACTAACATCATAAGGCAGGGGAAGACCGGGAGAGAAGGTACTTGACAGTTTAAAGTCATGCCAAAGAGGATCACTGGTATCAGAAATAATTGAGAGTGCACGAGACTCTGGACAGACAAGATCACCAACCGCACACGTCAATAACTACGACCATAAGCAGAAGAAGACATAACTATGAAAGTATTCCTCTCACGTTGGCTGTCTCATGGTTCACACACTATTTTCACATTAGAGAATAGATGGTATCTGAATATGCAGTGACAGGTCTGCAGACGACCACATGACTGGTGGACAATCTTGTTAGCTTTATGTTTATCGTCCATATGTGACCATTCAACACCGACATCATGGCACTCACGACATGTGCATATCTACTCCGGCTGTCTGAAAGATGTCGAAGAGCGTGGGCGCTTTTTGTTCCCGTGACCAGTTGATTATCTACACCTCTGCTTCGTCCTCTCTCACGATCCTTTCTACTATTGCCACCAGTAAAAGCCGCAAGTAGTCACTGATTTGTACTAGGGTAAGTTAATTAGAAAGTCGCAAATGGCTGTAGAAAAATAACTAAAAATGATAACAACTTGAAACCAGTTTATTTTTATACATAAATGTTCCTTTATTTATCAACATAAGTTCCACCAACATTGATGCACTTATCCCATCGTTTTATCAGTCCTCCCAAACCCGCTGCATTGGAACTGCGTGCTCTGTTCTCATTTACTGGCCATCCCACTGAACTGTGTGACTTACTTATTACCGGCGTAATCTGGTATGCGAGGCAGATAAACTACTAGTTATATATATATATATATATATATATATATATATATATATATATATATATATATATATATATATATATATATATATATATATATGACGAGAACACAGAAGAAGAACCATCTGCAAATCTAACTATTAGAGAACTCCTGTTTGCGGACGACCAAGCACTAATAGCAAAATCAGAAGCTGAATTACTAGACCACATGAATAGTCTAAACGAAATGTGTAGGGAACATAACATGAAAATTAGCACAAGTAAAACAGAGGTACTGACTATAACTAAAGAAGAAAAAGTAACAACGATTCACCTAATCGAACATCCCTTGAAACAAGTAAAGAGTTTCAAGTACCTAGGAAGTATAATATCATCAAATGGCAAATCAGAAGACGAGATCGAAAATAGATGCAACAAGGCAAACCAACTCATTGGACCAATATTTGGCACCAATACTAAAGAACAAACATGTATCAATAACCACTAAGAAAGCACTTTACAACACAATCTTCCTACCAACTCTGTGTTACTAATGCCAAACCTGGACAATGACAGAAAAAGAGAAAAGAAAAATCACAACAACAGAAATGAGATTCCTGAGAATAATACTCAATATAGATTCAAGAAGAGATAAAATCAGAAATGAAGAAATCAGGACTAAAGTGGGGGGGGGGGGGGGGATTACAGCTGCAATAGATTTTATTAGAAAGCAGCAAGTCAAATGGTTTGGCCATGCAAGTAGGTTACCAACTAACAGTATACCACAAGCCATGATGTACAGACCAGAGGGAATCAGAGGAAGAGGTCGACCACGTAAACGATGGACGCAGGGAATAACAGAGTCCATGGGAATATCGATACATGAAGCCCATAAGCGGGCACTCTCCGGCTGTTTATACTTCACCTCGACATCGCAAGGTGCAAGAGGAACATGATGAGATGAGATGCGATGATATAAACGGCCCGGCTTCGCCCAGACCCTGGTGGGGAGCATCTCATTTAATTCATATAAGTAGTCATATAAGTTATCGTTCCCGTTCCCGACTATCTGTCTGTCTGTCTGTCTGTCTGTCTGTCTGTCTGTCTGTCTGTCTGTTTGTTTGTCTGTCTGTCTGTCTATCTGTCTGTCTGTCTGTCTGTCTGACCCGGCCCGGCATCGCCCAGCTCCCGGTGTGAAGCATCTCATTTAATTCATATAAGTAGTCATATAAGCTCCCGTTCCCGTTCCCGACTATCTATCTGTCTGTCTGTCTGTCTATCTGTCTGTCTGTCTGTCTGACCCGGCCCGGCTTCGCCCAGCCCCTGATGGGGAGCATCTCATTTAATTCATATAAGGAGGCATATAAGTTCCCGTTCCCGACTATCTGTCTGTCTGTCTGTCTGTCTGTCTGTCTGTCTGTCCGTCCCTCCCTCTCTGTCTGTCTGTCTGCCTGTCTGTCTGTCTAATCATTTATTGGTTGCAGTTAGAACAACCTTAGATAAACGAAGACCAACTTACAAAAAGCATTAGAAAGAGCACTTGAAAGATCTTTACATCTCCCCCCCCCCCCAACAATTAACTTGGGTAAATGGAGAGGCGGCAGCAGCAGCAGAAGAAGAAGAAAAAGGAGGAGGAAGAGGGAGGTGGAGGGGGGAGGAGGAGGGAGGAGGAGGAACGAACGAACAAACTTTATTTTCAAAGGGTTAAGAATTGGACACGCAGGACCGTCTAACATTCTGCCCTTCTATCACTCTCTTTCATACATTATTTCATTCACACAGCATTCAAGGCTAACAGAGAACAGCAACAATATAAAAGATATGCATTATAAAGGCATGGGCAAAATGCGAACATCAAAACTACACGACACAGTAAAATTAGATAATGGTTTGACACTTGTTATTAGCCATGTGGAATGTACTGGCCTACCAAAAGGGGACTGGCTATTATACTAGGGTTTTGTTGTTATTATTATTATTATCTCTATTATTAAGGGGGAAGATAATCCGTACTGAGATAGTGTTCGAGTAATTTGCGATTATATGAATAGGGATTGGTGATGTCTTTGATTTCTTGTGGAAGATTGTTCCACAGCTGAGCTGCAGAGTACGTTAAGCTTGTTTTGTATAAGTCAATCCTAGGCTTCGGAATGTGTAATATATTTAAACGTTTACTGTGTCTAGCATTATATTTAAACAATGGCCAAAGGTAATTTGGGGCATTCCGATGCAGGATTTTGTGAATTAGTTTAGCTTTATTGAAAAGCAGGCGTTTGCGGAGTGGTAGTAACAGGCGTTTATACAGGCTAGGATTGTCAGATAAATGTTTGTTATAAATTAGACTCATGGCCCGTTTCTGGAGTGAGTAAAGTCGCTTGGTGTTTGAATTAGAACAACCGTCCCAGATTGTAGAGCAGTAGTCAAAGTGTGTCTGTATATGAGAAGTATAGAATAGTTTCCTTGTGTCCTCATCAAGGAAGTTTTTAATTTTGGCTAGTTGGTAGACTTTTTTCGCTGTTTGTTTAATAAGCGCTTGAGCGTGGGAATTAAAGGTTAGGTTTCTATCAATGATTATGCCTAATGTTTTGTGCTCAATTACACTTTCTACTGGCATGTTATCGATGTGAAGTTGAAGTGATGTGTGTGAGCTTAGAGTTTGAAGTCTTTGTCTGGTTGTTAGTAACATTGATTTTGTTTTAGTGATGTTAATTTGCATACGGTTTGAATAGCTCCACCTAACTACATTATTTAATTCTTGTTGTAAAGACGACTCCAATAAAATACAGTTTTCAGCATTTGTGTGCACTGTACAGTCGTCTGCAAATAGGTCGCAGGACGACGAAAGATGCAAAGGTAGATCGTTAATATATATGGCAAACAATAGAGGGCCAAGAATAGAGCCTTGCGGTACTCCAATATTGAAGGTAGTGGTATGAGACAGACATTTATTATGTGATACTACTTGCTTTCTGTTTGAGAGAAAAGATGATATTAGAGTGACTACATTAGGGCCAATTTTCATTGTCTCAAGTTTTTTAATTAAAATAACATGGTCTATCATATCAAATGCTTTCTTGAAATCAATAAACACAGTTCCACATAGACTGTTGTTGTTTATATTCTGGTGCCAATTTTCTATCATGTTTGTTAGAGCCGTATGGCAAGAATATTTTGGTCGAAATCCTGATTGGTTGTCAACAATAAGCTTGTTGCGAACTAAATACTGTAATGTTACTTTATGGATGTGTTTTTCTAGTGGCTTAGATAGTGATGATAGTAAGGAAATGGGTCTGTAATTGTTCGGGAGATCATTGTCCAATGAACCAGATTTAAGAAGAGGGTACACTTTAGCCTAGAGAACGCAGGAGGAGAAGGAGGGAGGAAGAGATAGGCGGAGAGAGGAGGAGGAGGGAAAAGGAGGGAGGAGGAGGGAGGAGGAGGAGTAGGGAGGAATAGGAGGGAGGAGGAGGGAGGAGGAGGAAGAGGGAGGAGGAGGGATTGGTGGGAGAGGGAGGAGTAAGAGAGAGGAGGAGGGAGGAGGAGGGAGGAGGAGGGGGATGAGGAGGAGGGAGGAGGAGAGGGAGGAGGAGGGGGAGACGGAGGAGGGATGAGGGAGAGGAGGGAGGAGGAGAGGGAGGAGGAGGAGGGGGAGACGGAGGAGGGATGAGGAGGAGAGAGGAGGAGAAGGGAGGAGGAATGAAGAGGGGTGATTAGGAGGAGAGAGGAGGGCGAGGAGGTAGGAGGAGGAGGAAGAGGGAGGAGGAGGGAGGAGGAGGAAGGAGGAGGAGGAAGGAGGAGGAAGAGGGAGGAGGAGGAAGAGGGAGGAGGAGGGGAGAAGGAGGAGGGATGAGGGGAGGAGGAGGGAAGAGGAGGAGGAGGGAAGAGGAGGAGGAGGGAGGAGGAGGAGAGAGGAGGAGAAGGGAGGAGAAAGGAAGAGGAGTGATTAGGAGGAGGGAGGAGGGCGAGGAGGTAGGAGGAGGAGGAAGAGGGAGGAGGAGGGGGGAGGAGGAGGAAGGAGGAGGAAGAGGGAGGAGGAGGAGGAGGAAGAGGAGGGAGAGGGAGCAGGGGAAGAGGAAGAGGGTAGGAGGAGGGGAGAGGAGGAGGAGGATTATAACGCATATGCCTGTAGATAACTGCAGTGAAAAGGTTTGTCTGTCTATCTATCTGACCCGGCGTGGCTTCGCCCAGCTCCTGGCAGGGAGCGTCTCATTAAATTCATACAACAACAACAAAAGTTACTTAAAAGAATGTCCTTCCACACACCATCCATTACTTTTAATGAAAACTGTTTTTAATCACCTACATGACTGTAGATAACTTCTTTAAGCATAAAAAGATGAGTTACAATGTTATGCATTATGCATTATTTTTATGAAAACTTTGAAAATGCCTTAAAGATTATATCATTATTTATTATAACTCATATGCCTGTAAATAACTATAGGCAAAGAGATTATAAATCTTTGAAAACCATGCAACAATATGACTATAAGGTATATAGCAATGTTATTAAAAGTTATGCCCCTTGAAATAACTTTTCTAGAGTTAAGTCCCCTTGCTATATAGAAATTATAATGGAGAATGAAATATTAAATAATATTAAGTAAGTAGCCGAATTTACACTACAAAAATATGCTTTTATAGGTCTTAGTCAGATATGACTGAGCTACCGTATGACAGTAGGCGGTACTACCTGCTTTCTGTCAGCGCCGAATGTTGGGCGGCGCTTACCAAACCCGACACCCCACATTGTGCCAACGGCTTCGGGCGGAAGAGCGCAATTGGGAGGGTACTAGCCTTATCCTGGTGCGAGGAAATCTCAGTCCATCCGGCATAATCTTTCTTGGTCTACCTCTGCCTCCTTTCCCGCTGATCTTTCCAGTTGTCGATATATTCTTCAATGCCTCTCTTTTCATCACAGGAACAAAGAATGTTGTGTGTCTCTGTCTTGTAGCTGTATACAATGGTATAGTGTCATTAGTCTCTTCAATGCAATCGTTGTTAGTCACACCGGCAGTCCAAGGTTTTCCCAACATTCGTCTCTTCAATGCAATCGTTGTTAGTCACACCGGCAGTCCAAGGTTTTCCCAACATTAGTCTCTTCAACGCAGTCATTGTTAGTGACACCGGCAGTCCAAGGTTTTCCCAACATTGGTCTCATGAACTACATAACGTAATTATTACTTCTAAGCTTCTCTTAATTGGTTTATTAACGTTCCATGATTCTCTGCCATATATAAAATAGCTTCTATATATCATTTCAATACTGTCTTTCTTGCATTCAGTGGAAGTGACTTAAAAGTACAATAATTGTCATGATATTATATGGACAGAATATTTAGTCTCTATGGGACATAATTTTTGGCCAGGAGCTGAGGTTTAAATGTAATTTGTTCAAACAACAGTCGCTCGGAAAGAACTATTTCACCCCAGAAGTATACAATTATCTGCTCTATCAAGGAATGGCACACATCACAACTATGTGTGAAGCGAACATCCGAATCAGGAAGACACTCCCTCCTCTACATTACAGTATAATCAATTGGCTGGCGTGGGTGATCAAACCTCTCCACATATTGCGATCTCCGACGGCATGGATCAATTCGTGTGTTGACTCCTTCCGTGAAATGACACAAGACTCAATAATTTTCTCACACTGTCTTCCTCTATCTCTCTTTCCGCAAATCTAACCGGTTGTAACAACATGTTCCAGTTTTTGTCTTCTCATAATGTGGCCACAAAATGATGAATGCCGCTTTCTGATGTTTATGATAAGTTGTCTTAGCGACTTCGCTTCCCCCAGCATGTCCAGATTGCTCATTGTGACTGTCCAGTTAATAATCAACATTCTTACATAAAACTACATCTTCAAAGCTTACAGAGATTTGTTCGCCTGTTTACTAACTGTCCAGGATGTGCAGCAATATTTCACAACTGCTTCTATGTAACATGCAAGAACTCTTTTCCTAATGTTCGAGGAAAATAATGTATTGCACAAAATTTCCGTCATCTGATAGAGTGCAGTTTTTGCTTGTCCCTTTTTGTTCTTTATCTCTGTGAAGCATCCTCCATCTGATGTTATCTATGCGTCTAGATATCTGAATTTCTGCACTTGCCTCAGATATTTCACATTTTGGCACCAAATGTTTCTATATCACAATGACTTCTCTTTTGCTATATTCAAACTACGACCATTTTTTCACTGTCTACAACCACTGCGTCTAGCATTTCCTGTAGTTCCTTCTGACTTGTTGTTATCAGTTTTACATTACAGTATATATGTAATAAACAGACACATCGTCGCAAGAACACAGACGTGATCAGACACTGGTGTTCGCGTAAGATAACTTAATGTGGTCGTCCACGCATATCATCATGACACATTATGATGATAATGATGATGGTGATCGTTGTTTTAGGTGGTGGTATTGTAAACACCCACCGCTGTAATGGAGAGAAAATGGGAAATATAATCTGATAATCGGTACCATTAATTATAGGCTTTTAGCGAATAAAGTAAACGAAATCGATTCCCGGTTACAAATCGATTCTCTCCTCTGTTACTGTGATCCCAAATCAATATCTATTGATAAATCATGTGTCATCGAAGTTTCACGCTTCTCTCTTTCGGGATTATTGTTAAAGTGTGTCGGGAGTGGCGCCCTCTGTCGTTTATAATCGAGATCCAGGAAATATTCTCATTATTTTTATAACCGGTGATTCTGTTTTCGGTTTCCGTTCTCTGCAAAAAATGGTTTGAGCTAATAACGATTATGTCCCCTTCCTCTCGATCATGGGGCGACAACTTCTATTTATTGGTGTATATTTGGTGAAGTTATACGAGCAGATAGACAGCTTGATCGCAGACCACACGATTAAACCTGAAGATATAAAGATAGGCACGCTTTTTGGTAATTTGTGTGAAGGAACTTACAGAAGAGGACAACACACCAATGAAAGACGCACAAATAACCGTGTGCAATAATTCAAACAAGTAAACCTATCAATAAGTAGACAGAAAGGAAATACGGAAAACGATACTTCTACAGTTAATTGTATATCCTTTACAGGACGTTGCAGTCAACATCAACATTGTTTACTGTTGTGATGTCTTGGCAAGTTTACGTTAAGTAGTTTGTCATTGCTTTCTGAAGGATCGGCACCCATACCATTTTCGTTTTTAAAAAAAACGCAACTTGGTCTGCAGCCAAATCGCGCGCAGCTGTGTTTCGAACGCAGGTATGCGGTATCACGTACTGCGTCCGTAACCCCATTGTCACAGCTTTACCGCAGTTCCATGAATTTCTTTGTAGTCCTAGTTGAAGGTATTATGTGGATCTTTAGTGTTTTTTTTTCATTGAATGTATCCATTTGCAACTCATAGTTATTATGTTAAAAGTTCTTCTGATATCTAATTACGGCGGCTGTTATCTCAAATAGATGCAACTGTCAGCACAAAGTTTACATTTATATGCATTTAAATTGGTTATTAAACGTACCGTTGTTTCGTCACACTTACGGAGATTAATTCATACGTGTTTACCAGCCTTCATAGAACTGAGAAATAAATAAATATTTAAGAATGCCTTCAGTTTAATAGGCTCATTGAGTCCAATCTGACTATCGGTGGATATGCGATAAGAACAGAAACCTTCCAGCCATGGAGCCTGGCTTTTATTCGACGGATTCATCTCCCACCTTTTTTCCGTTGAATAAAATTATTACATGTCTATGTCGTGTTCTTGGGTGTGGTCTATTCGACGGATATATTCAGGTATGACACAAAAGCACCTTGTGCATTGTTTCAAACTCTCAAACACAATTTCCAGAGTGTACAACTCAAACGTCAAAATATTGTGTAGTAACGTCTTAAAATGCTCTGTCAACATCATGTCTATTGTTGGGCGATAGAACTGTAAGAATAGTTCCATAGTTTTACAACCATCAGTTTAAATCTAATAAATGATAAAAACCATAAGTATTTTATCAACTGAAATTTTAAGTCCTCTAAGTTTGATGGCAGTAAATATGAATCTTGAAATTCACACTGCAGTTGAGCAATTTTAATATCTACTCCTATTGCTTCTTTACAAATAGTCTCCTGGGTACTTAATCAGTAGGGTAGGTTACCATTTCATTCTCAGCTTTATAAATGACTGCGGCGGATGCCTAGTCCATGTCAGGAAAAGTTGCTGGACAGTTTTAACTTGAGACCTTAGGGGCGCATGGCTTCTAAAGCATGCATAAATATGTCAACATTATAATCAATCAATCAATCAATCATGTGCCATGCCGGAAAGCGTGGGCGGTCATGATTCGCCATTTCACTCGATCACCAGAGTCGTGGATCAGCTCAGTGTTCCTGTCTCGTCCATGCCATGTGGCCAAGCCATCCAGGTATTTTCCTCTCTTCAACATTGTAAACCGTACTGATAATCAAGAAACTTCATTCTTTGAAGCGAAAACTGATGGCCTTTTTTTTTTTTTACCTTGTACTATCAAAAACTGTCATCCACTTCCTATAGTACCTTGCGGTGAAGGTCAGGTGAGTCTTCAGTCTGAGGATTTAAGGCCGACTGACTAGTGTAGTCACCGCGAACTGTTTAGGTTAGGGTTTTCTATAGCAATTCGAAAGACAAACAAATAAATATTTGCTCAGTTAGAAAATGACACTAATGAACTACAAACATTCATTGACTATTGCCTGCGAGTGGAAAAGATGACTCAGAAAATGAGGAAACTATGCTCTCACAACATAGAACAACATTGAGATAGAACAACAATGAGATAGAACAACGTTGAGAAAGTCTGTTTATAATAGAACTAGAGACTCCTTCCTCCTTTCACCGGAGATAAGGCCAAGAAGGGGACGAAGAATTGATCGTTTTGTAAAATTAAATACAATATGCATGTATTATTCACTTGTAAAGGATTTTATTTTCATTTTCGTTGCTACCTCGTAGTGAAATCACGTTACTGTACATATGTATTAAGAGATTTATGTTATCCGTCTAGTCGATTATCCGTTACAGTCCTGGCCCCGAAGGTGACGGTTAATCGAAGTTTTACTGTATTTATCTTTTCCAGCATTTTTCTATATATACACCGTCATAAAAGTGTCACAAACAGACCAGCTACTTTTATTGCTGTTGTTGTTGTTGTTGTAAATTAACTGACAAGCTGTTACATGCCAATAATAATAGACTTGACCTTTGTTGCGTATTTCTAAACATAAAAACGCAAAGGATAACGCGTCATATGCTTGTATATTGGAAAACTTCCAATTATATTTTGAATGTATACATGGCCGAGTGCGTATTTTATACATATCCAATTATTGTTGGGTCGGGCGGGTAACAGATCTCACAATTGGTTAACACCTTTTAGGTGGTTTCTAACTGGTCGCAGCTGGAACAACACGTTTGCCCCATCAGCGAGGTGTTAACGGCTTTTTGGGCTGATAGGTTCGAATCTATATGCCCCTATAGATCTGATGTTTTAATGGCGCAGTAGGTCTTCTACACACTCGCTGAAGTAAAATTTGTGAGAACATGCACCTTGCCCGTGGCGACAAACTCGTGTGAGGCGACGACCATTTTGGAATTATTCAAATGGAAAATCTAACTTTTGAGCTTAACTGTTTTAGTTTAGTTTAGTTTAGTCGACGGATCAACATCACGGCATACGGGTGTAACCCTTAAGTGTTCCGTTCTACTCCTAACTCAAGCCTGAGTCCGGAGAATCTCAGCTCAGTGCACGAACTCTGTAGCACCGGCGAGGACCCTGAAATACTTTGGGTAGATTTTTAACTCGAAATTTTGCTCGGGCAGCGCAGTTAGGCTACTCTTTTTCGATTTCCAACTCCCAAGGCATTTTTCCGTGCGCAACAATACACACGGGCGTTCAATCTCACTACCCAGAGATCAGGGGAAATTTTGTTACTAGAAGTGCACGCGAAAAACATCCCGGTCCTCACCGAGGCTTGAACCCGGGACCTCCAGCACTCGAGGCGGACACCATACCTGGAGACCACTCAGCTTAAATGTTACAGGCACATGCGTTTTACTAAGAAGATGTAAACTGTTGACATTTTATGAGATCTGAATGTCGAAGAAAACCGGCTCATAACTTACTTAATATAAGCTACCTCTGAAATTGAAGTATTTTGACAATATTAAATGTCATTGTGGTTTTGAAAGGACAATGATGGAAGCTATGAATATGGGGTAGGGGTCGACTATCACGAAGATTGAAGCAGGACATGGAACACACCTGAGCCTTGAAACTGCATCGGGCAGTGTAAGCAGCAACAGATCGATAACCATCCGGCGGGCCGTGGTGAGGACGCCGTTATGCGGATAACCTGATACATCAGGATGATACTCTGTTTGATATGTCTTTCCATTGTCGTCAAATTCCCATGTGGTTTTATAGACTAATGACGATAACGCAATGGACGGGTGAAATGCGTAATGAATATATCTTTAAAACAGTTAACTCACAGACAGAATAACTAACTAACATCATAAGGCAGGGGAAGACCGGGAGAGAAGGTACTTGACAGTTTAAAGTCATGCCAAAGAGGATCACTGGTATCAGAAATAATTGAGAGTGCACGAGACTCTGGACAGACAAGATCACCAACCGCACACGTCAATAACTACGACCATAAGCAGAAGAAGACATAACTATGAAAGTATTCCTCTCACGTTGGCTGTCTCATGGTTCACACACTATTTTCACATTAGAGAATAGATGGTATCTGAATATGCAGTGACAGGTCTGCAGACGACCACATGACTGGTGGACAATCTTGTTAGCTTTATGTTTATCGTCCATATGTGACCATTCAACACCGACATCATGGCACTCACGACATGTGCATATCTACTCCGGCTGTCTGAAAGATGTCGAAGAGCGTGGGCGCTTTTTGTTCCCGTGACCAGTTGATTATCTACACCTCTGCTTCGTCCTCTCTCACGATCCTTTCTACTATTGCCACCAGTAAAAGCCGCAAGTAGTCACTGATTTGTACTAGGGTAAGTTAATTAGAAAGTCGCAAATGGCTGTAGAAAAATAACTAAAAATGATAACAACTTGAAACCAGTTTATTTTTATACATAAATGTTCCTTTATTTATCAACATAAGTTCCACCAACATTGATGCACTTATCCCATCGTTTTATCAGTCCTCCCAAACCCGCTGCATTGGAACTGCGTGCTCTGTTCTCATTTACTGGCCATCCCACTGAACTGTGTGACTTACTTATTACCGGCGTAATCTGGTATGCGAGGCAGATAAACTACTAGTTTATATATATATATATATATATATATATATATATATATATATATATATATATATATATATATATATATATATATATGACGAGAACACAGAAGAAGAACCATCTGCAAATCTAACTATTAGAGAACTCCTGTTTGCGGACGACCAAGCACTAATAGCAAAATCAGAAGCTGAATTACTAGACCACATGAATAGTCTAAACGAAATGTGTAGGGAACATAACATGAAAATTAGCACAAGTAAAACAGAGGTACTGACTATAACTAAAGAAGAAAAAGTAACAACGATTCACCTAATCGAACATCCCTTGAAACAAGTAAAGAGTTTCAAGTACCTAGGAAGTATAATATCATCAAATGGCAAATCAGAAGACGAGATCGAAAATAGATGCAACAAGGCAAACCAACTCATTGGACCAATATTTGGCACCAATACTAAAGAACAAACATGTATCAATAACCACTAAGAAAGCACTTTACAACACAATCTTCCTACCAACTCTGTGTTACTAATGCCAAACCTGGACAATGACAGAAAAAGAGAAAAGAAAAATCACAACAACAGAAATGAGATTCCTGAGAATAATACTCAATATAGATTCAAGAAGAGATAAAATCAGAAATGAAGAAATCAGGACTAAAGTGGGGGGGGGGGGGGGGGGATTACAGCTGCAATAGATTTTATTAGAAAGCAGCAAGTCAAATGGTTTGGCCATGCAAGTAGGTTACCAACTAACAGTATACCACAAGCCATGATGTACAGACCAGAGGGAATCAGAGGAAGAGGTCGACCACGTAAACGATGGACGCAGGGAATAACAGAGTCCATGGGAATATCGATACATGAAGCCCATAAGCGGGCACTCTCCGGCTGTTTATACTTCACCTCGACATCGCAAGGTGCAAGAGGAACATGATGAGATGAGATGCGATGATATAAACGGCCCGGCTTCGCCCAGACCCTGGTGGGGAGCATCTCATTTAATTCATATAAGTAGTCATATAAGTTATCGTTCCCGTTCCCGACTATCTGTCTGTCTGTCTGTCTGTCTGTCTGTCTGTCTGTCTGTTTGTTTGTCTGTCTGTCTGTCTATCTGTCTGTCTGTCTGTCTGTCTGACCCGGTCCGGCATCGCCCAGCTCCCGGTGTGAAGCATCTCATTTAATTCATATAAGTAGTCATATAAGCTCCCGTTCCCGTTCCCGACTATCTATCTGTCTGTCTGTCTGTCTATCTGTCTGTCTGTCTGTCTGACCCGGCCCGGCTTCGCCCAGCCCCTGATGGGGAGCATCTCATTTAATTCATATAAGGAGGCATATAAGTTCCCGTTCCCGACTATCTGTCTGTCTGTCTGTCTGTCTGTCTGTCTGTCTGTCTGTCCGTCCCTCCCTCTCTGTCTGTCTGTCTGCCTGTCTGTCTGTCTAATCATTTATTGGTTGCAGTTAGAACAACCTTAGATAAACGAAGACCAACTTACAAAAAGCATTAGAAAGAGCACTTGAAAGATCTTTACATCTCCCCCCCCCCCCCAACAATTAACTTGGGTAAATGGAGAGGCGGCAGCAGCAGCAGAAGAAGAAGAAAAAGGAGGAGGAAGAGGGAGGTGGAGGGGGGAGGAGGAGGGAGGAGGAGGAACGAACGAACAAACTTTATTTTCAAAGGGTTAAGAATTGGACACGCAGGACCGTCTAACATTCTGCCCTTCTATCACTCTCTTTCATACATTATTTCATTCACACAGCATTCAAAGCTAACAGAGAACAGCAACAATATAAAAGATATGCATTATAAAGGCATGGGCAAAATGCGAACATCAAAACTACACGACACAGTAAAATTAGATAATGGTTTGACACTTGTTATTAGCCATGTGGAATGTACTGGCCTACCAAAAGGGGACTGGCTATTATACTAGGGTTTTGTTGTTATTATTATTATTATCTCTATTATTAAGGGGGAAGATAATCCGTACTGAGATAGTGTTCGAGTAATTTGCGATTATATGAATAGGGATTGGTGATGTCTTTGATTTCTTGTGGAAGATTGTTCCACAGCTGAGCTGCAGAGTACGTTAAGCTTGTTTTGTATAAGTCAATCCTAGGCTTCGGAATGTGTAATATATTTAAACGTTTACTGTGTCTAGCATTATATTTAAACAATGGCCAAAGGTAATTTGGGGCATTCCGATGCAGGATTTTGTGAATTAGTTTAGCTTTATTGAAAAGCAGGCGTTTGCGGAGTGGTAGTAACAGGCGTTTATACAGGCTAGGATTGTCAGATAAATGTTTGTTATAAATTAGACTCATGGCCCGTTTCTGGAGTGAGTAAAGTCGCTTGGTGTTTGAATTAGAACAACCGTCCCAGATTGTAGAGCAGTAGTCAAAGTGTGTCTGTATATGAGAAGTATAGAATAGTTTCCTTGTGTCCTCATCAAGGAAGTTTTTAATTTTGGCTAGTTGGTAGACTTTTTTCGCTGTTTGTTTAATAAGCGCTTGAACGTGGGAATTAAAGGTTAGGTTTCTATCAATGATTATGCCTAATGTTTTGTGCTCAATTACACTTTCTACTGGCATGTTATCGATGTGAAGTTGAAGTGATGTGTGTGAGCTTAGAGTTTGAAGTCTTTGTCTGGTTGTTAGTAACATTGATTTTGTTTTAGTGATGTTAATTTGCATACGGTTTGAATAGCTCCACCTAACTACATTATTTAATTCTTGTTGTAAAGACGACTCCAATAAAATACAGTTTTCAGCATTTGTGTGCACTGTACAGTCGTCTGCAAATAGGTCGCAGGACGACGAAAGATGCAAAGGTAGATCGTTAATATATATGGCAAACAATAGAGGGCCAAGAATAGAGCCTTGCGGTACTCCAATATTGAAGGTAGTGGTATGAGACAGACATTTATTATGTGATACTACTTGCTTTCTGTTTGAGAGAAAAGATGATATTAGAGTGACTACATTAGGGCCAATTTTCATTGTCTCAAGTTTTTTAATTAAAATAACATGGTCTATCATATCAAATGCTTTCTTGAAATCAATAAACACAGTTCCACATAGACTGTTGTTGTTTATATTCTGGTGCCAATTTTCTATCATGTTTGTTAGAGCCGTATGGCAAGAATATTTTGGTCGAAATCCTGATTGGTTGTCAACAATAAGCTTGTTGCGAACTAAATACTGTAATGTTACTTTATGGATGTGTTTTTCTAGTGGCTTAGATAGTGATGATAGTAAGGAAATGGGTCTGTAATTGTTCGGGAGATCATTGTCCAATGAACCAGATTTAAGAAGAGGGTACACTTTAGCCTAGAGAACGCAGGAGGAGAAGGAGGGAGGAAGAGATAGGCGGAGAGAGGAGGAGGAGGGAAAAGGAGGGAGGAGGAGGGAGGAGGAGGAGTAGGGAGGAATAGGAGGGAGGAGGAGGGAGGAGGAGGAAGAGGGAGGAGGAGGGATTGGTGGGAGAGGGAGGAGTAAGAGAGAGGAGGAGGGAGGAGGAGGGAGGAGGAGGGGGATGAGGAGGAGGGAGGAGGAGAGGGAGGAGGAGGGGGAGACGGAGGAGGGATGAGGGAGAGGAGGGAGGAGGAGAGGGAGGAGGAGGAGGGGGAGACGGAGGAGGGATGAGGAGGAGAGAGGAGGAGAAGGGAGGAGGAATGAAGAGGGGTGATTAGGAGGAGAGAGGAGGGCGAGGAGGTAGGAGGAGGAGGAAGAGGGAGGAGGAGGGAGGAGGAGGAAGGAGGAGGAGGAAGGAGGAGGAAGAGGGAGGAGGAGGAAGAGGGAGGAGGAGGGGAGAAGGAGGAGGGATGAGGGGAGGAGGAGGGAAGAGGAGGAGGAGGGAAGAGGAGGAGGAGGGAGGAGGAGGAGAGAGGAGGAGAAGAGAGGAGAAAGGAAGAGGAGTGATTAGGAGGAGGGAGGAGGGCGAGGAGGTAGGAGGAGGAGGAAGAGGGAGGAGGAGGGGGGAGGAGGAGGAAGGAGGAGGAAGAGGGAGGAGGAGGAGGAGGAAGAGGAGGGAGAGGGAGCAGGGGAAGAGGAAGAGGGTAGGAGGAGGGGAGAGGAGGAGGAGGATTATAACGCATATGCCTGTAGATAACTGCAGTGAAAAGGTTTGTCTGTCTATCTATCTGACCCGGCGTGGCTTCGCCCAGCTCCTGGCAGGGAGCGTCTCATTAAATTCATACAACAACAACAAAAGTTACTTAAAAGAATGTCCTTCCACACACCATCCATTACTTTTAATGAAAACTGTTTTTAATCACCTACATGACTGTAGATAACTTCTTTAAGCATAAAAAGATGAGTTACAATGTTATGCATTATGCATTATTTTTATGAAAACTTTGAAAATGCCTTAAAGATTATATCATTATTTATTATAACTCATATGCCTGTAAATAACTATAGGCAAAGAGTTTATAAATCTTTGAAAACCATGCAACAATATGACTATAAGGTATATAGCAATGTTATTAAAAGTTATGCCCCTTGAAATAACTTTTCTAGAGTTAAGTCCCCTTGCTATATAGAAATTATAATGGAGAATGAAATATTAAATAATATTAAGTAAGTAGCCGAATTTACACTACAAAAATATGCTTTTATAGGTCTTAGTCAGATATGACTGAGCTACCGTATGACAGTAGGCGGTACTACCTGCTTTCTGTCAGCGCCGAATGTTGGGCGGCGCTTACCAAACCCGACACCCCACATTGTGCCAACGGCTTCGGGCGGAAGAGCGCAATTGGGAGGGTACTAGCCTTATCCTGGTGCGAGGAAATCTCAGTCCATCCGGCATAATCTTTCTTGGTCTACCTCTGCCTCCTTTCCCGCTGATCTTTCCAGTTGTCGATATATTCTTCAATGCCTCTCTTTTCATCACAGGAACAAAGAATGTTGTGTGTCTCTGTCTTGTAGCTGTATACAATGGTATAGTGTCATTAGTCTCTTCAATGCAATCGTTGTTAGTCACACCGGCAGTCCAAGGTTTTCCCAACATTCGTCTCTTCAATGCAATCGTTGTTAGTCACACCGGCAGTCCAAGGTTTTCCCAACATTAGTCTCTTCAACGCAGTCATTGTTAGTGACACCGGCAGTCCAAGGTTTACCCAACATTGGTCTCATGAACTACATAACGTAATTATTACTTCTAAGCTTCTCTTAATTGGTTTATTAACGTTCCATGATTCTCTGCCATATATAAAATAGCTTCTATATATCATTTCAATACTGTCTTTCTTGCATTCAGTGGAAGTGACTTAAAAGTACAATAATTGTCATGATATTATATGGACAGAATATTTAGTCTCTATGGGACATAATTTTTGGCCAGGAGCTGAGGTTTAAATGTAATTTGTTCAAACAACAGTCGCTCGGAAAGAACTATTTCACCCCAGAAGTATACAATTATCTGCTCTATCAAGGAATGGCACACATCACAACTATGTGTGAAGCGAACATCCGAATCAGGAAGACACTCCCTCCTCTACATTACAGTATAATCAATTGGCTGGCGTGGGTGATCAAACCTCTCCACATATTGCGATCTCCGACGGCATGGATCAATTCGTGTGTTGACTCCTTCCGTGAAATGACACAAGACTCAATAATTTTCTCACACTGTCTTCCTCTATCTCTCTTTCCGCAAATCTAACCGGTTGTAACAATATGTTCCAGTTTTTGTCTTCTCATAATGTGGCCACAAAATGATGAATGCCGCTTTCTGATGTTTATGATAAGTTGTCTTAGCGACTTCGCTTCCCCCAGCATGTCCAGATTGCTCATTGTGACTGTCCAGTTAATAATCAACATTCTTACATAAAACTACATCTTCAAAGCTTACAGAGATTTGTTCGCCTGTTTACTAACTGTCCAGGATGTGCAGCAATATTTCACAACTGCTTCTATGTAACATGCAAGAACTCTTTTCCTAATGTTCGAGGAAAATAATGTATTGCACAAAATTTCCGTCATCTGATAGAGTGCAGTTTTTGCTTGTCCCTTTTTGTTCTTTATCTCTGTGAAGCATCCTCCATCTGATGTTATCTATGCGTCTAGATATCTGAATTTCTGCACTTGCCTCAGATATTTCACATTTTGGCACCAAATGTTTCTATATCACAATGACTTCTCTTTTGCTATATTCAAACTACGACCATTTTTTCACTGTCTACAACCACTGCGTCTAGCATTTCCTGTAGTTCCTTCTGACTTGTTGTTATCAGTTTTACATTACAGTATATATGTAATAAACAGACACATCGTCGCAAGAACACAGACGTGATCAGACACTGGTGTTCGCGTAAGATAACTTAATGTGGTCGTCCACGCATATCATCATGACACATTGTGATGATGATAATGATGATGGTGATCGTTGTTTTAGGTGGTGGTATTGTAAACACCCACCGCTGTAATGGAGAGAAAATGGGAAATATAATCTGATAATCGGTACCATTAATTATAGGCTTTTAGCGAATAAAGTAAACGAAATCGATTCCCGGTTACAAATCGATTCTCTCCTCTGTTACTGTGATCCCAAATCAATATCTATTGATAAATCATGTGTCATCGAAGTTTCACGCTTCTCTCTTTCGGGATTATTGTTAAAGTGTGTCGGGAGTGGCGCCCTCTGTCGTTTATAATCGAGATCCAGGAAATATTCTCATTATTTTTATAACCGGTGATTCTGTTTTCGGTTTCCGTTCTCTGCAAAAAATGGTTTGAGCTAATAACGATTATGTCCCCTTCCTCTCGATCATGGGGCGACAACTTCTATTTATTGGTGTATATTTGGTGAAGTTATACGAGCAGATAGACAGCTTGATCGCAGACCACACGATTAAACCTGAAGATATAAAGATAGGCACGCTTTTTGGTAATTTGTGTGAAGGAACTTACAGAAGAGGACAACACACCAATGAAAGACGCACAAATAACCGTGTGCAATAATTCAAACAAGTAAACCTATCAATAAGTAGACAGAAAGGAAATACGGAAAACGATACTTCTACAGTTAATTGTATATCCTTTACAGGACGTTGCAGTCAACATCAACATTGTTTACTGTTGTGATGTCTTGGCAAGTTTACGTTAAGTAGTTTGTCATTGCTTTCTGAAGGATCGGCACCCATACCATTTTCGTTTTTAAAAAAAACGCAACTTGGTCTGCAGCCAAATGGCGCGCAGCTGTGTTTCGAACGCAGGTATGCGGTATCACGTACTGCGTCCGTAACCCCATTGTCACAGCTTTACCGCAGTTCCATGAATTTCTTTGTAGTCCTAGTTGAAGGTATTATGTGGATCTTTAGTTTTTTTTTTTCATTGAATGTATCCATTTGCAACTCATAGTTATTATGTTAAAAGTTCTTCTGATATCTAATTACGGCGGCTGTTATCTCAAATAGATGCAACTGTCAGCACAAAGTTTACATTTATATGCATTTAAATTGGTTATTAAACGTACCGTTGTTTCGTCACACTTACGGAGATTAATTCATACGTGTTTACCAGCCTTCATAGAACTGAGAAATAAATAAATATTTAAGAATGCCTTCAGTTTAATAGGCTCATTGAGTCCAATCTGACTATCGGTGGATATGCGATAAGAACAGAAACCTTCCAGCCATGGAGCCTGGCTTTTATTCGACGGATTCATCTCCCACCTTTTTTCCGTTGAATAAAATTATTACATGTCTATGTCGTGTTCTTGGGTGTGGTCTATTCGACGGATATATTCAGGTATGACACAAAAGCACCTTGTGCATTGTTTCAAACTCTCAAACACAATTTCCAGAGTGTACAACTCAAACGTCAAAATATTGTGTAGTAACGTCTTAAAATGCTCTGTCAACATCATGTCTATTGTTGGGCGATAGAACTGTAAGAATAGTTCCATAGTTTTACAACCATCAGTTTAAATCTAATAAATGATAAAAACCATAAGTATTTTATCAACTGAAATTTTAAGTCCTCTAAGTTTGATGGCAGTAAATATGAATCTTGAAATTGACACTGCAGTTGAGCAATTTTAATATCTACTCCTATTGCTTCTTTACAAATAGTCTCCTGGGTACTTAATCAGTAGGGTAGGTTACCATTTCATTCTCAGCTTTATACATGACTGCGGCGGATGCCTAGTCCATGTCAGGAAAAGTTGCTGGACAGTTTTAACTTGAGACCTTAGGGGCGCATGGCTTCTAAAGCATGCATAAATATGTCAACATTATAATCAATCAATCAATCAATCATGTGCCATGCCGGAAAGCGTGGGCGGTCATGATTCGCCATTTCACTCGATCACCAGAGTCGTGGATCAGCTCAGTGTTCCTGTCTCGTCCATGCCATGTGGCCAAGCCATCCAGGTATTTTCCTCTCTTCAACATTGTAAACCGTACTGATAATCAAGAAACTTCATTCTTTGAAGCGAAAACTGATGGCCTTTTTTTTTTTTTACCTTGTACTATCAAAAACTGTCATCCACTTCCTATAGTACCTTGCGGTGAAGGTCAGGTGAGTCTTCAGTCTGAGGATTTAAGGCCGACTGACTAGTGTAGTCACCGCGAACTGTTTAGGTTAGGGTTTTCTATAGCAATTCGAAAGACAAACAAATAAATATTTGCTCAGTTAGAAAATGACACTAATGAACTACAAACATTCATTGACTATTGCCTGCGAGTGGAAAAGATGACTCAGAAAATGAGGAAACTATGCTCTCACAACATAGAACAACATTGAGATAGAACAACAATGAGATAGAACAACGTTGAGAAAGTCTGTTTATAATAGAACTAGAGACTCCTTCCTCCTTTCACCGGAGATAAGGCCAAGAAGGGGACGAAGAATTGATCGTTTTGTAAAATTAAATACAATATGCATGTATTATTCACTTGTAAAGGATTTTATTTTCATTTTCGTTGCTACCTCGTAGTGAAATCACGTTACTGTACATATGTATTAAGAGATTTATGTTATCCGTCTAGTCGATTATCCGTTACAGTCCTGGCCCCGAAGGTGACGGTTAATCGAAGTTTTACTGTATTTATCTTTTCCAGCATTTTTCTATATATACACCGTCATAAAAGTGTCACAAACAGACCAGCTACTTTTATTGCTGTTGTTGTTGTTGTTGTAAATTAACTGACAAGCTGTTACATGCCAATAATAATAGACTTGACCTTTGTTGCGTATTTCTAAACATAAAAACGCAAAGGATAACGCGTCATATGCTTGTATATTGGAAAACTTCCAATTATATTTTGAATGTATACATGGCCGAGTGCGTATTTTATACATATCCAATTATTGTTGGGTCGGGCGGGTAACAGATCTCACAATTGGTTAACACCTTTTAGGTGGTTTCTAACTGGTCGCAGCTGGAACAACACGTTTGCCCCATCAGCGAGGTGTTAACGGCTTTTGGGGCTGATAGGTTCGAATCTATATGCCCCTACAGATCTGATGTTTTAATGGCGCAGTAGGTCTTCTACACACTCGCTGAAGTAAAATTTGTGAGAACATGCACCTTGCCCGTGGCGACAAACTCGTGTGAGGCGACGACCATTTTGGAATTATTCAAATGGAAAATCTAACTTTTGAGCTTAACTGTTTTAGTTTAGTTTAGTTTAGTCGACGGATCAACATCACGGCATACGGGTGTAACCCTTAAGTGTTCCGTTCTACTCCTAACTCAAGCCTGAGTCCGGAGAATCTCAGCTCAGTGCACGAACTCTGTAGCACCGGCGAGGACCCTGAAATACTTTGGGTAGATTTTTAACTCGAAATTTTGCTCGGGCAGCGCAGTTAGGCTACTCTTTTTCGATTTCCAACTCCCAAGGCATTTTTCCGTGCGCAACAATACACACGGGCGTTCAATCTCACTACCCAGAGATCAGGGGAAATTTTGTTACTAGAAGTGCACGCGAAAAACATCCCGGTCCTCACCGAGGCTTGAACCCGGGACCTCCAGCACTCGAGGCGGACACCATACCTGGAGACCACTCAGCTTAAATGTTACAGGCACATGCGTTTTACTAAGAAGATGTAAACTGTTGACATTTTATGAGATCTGAATGTCGAAGAAAACCGGCTCATAACTTACTTAATATAAGCTACCTCTGAAATTGAAGTATTTTGACAATATTAAATGTCATTGTGGTTTTGAAAGGACAATGATGGAAGCTATGAATATGGGGTAGAGGTCGACTATCACGAAGATTGAAGCAGGACATGGAACACACCTGAGCCTTGAAACTGCATCGGGCAGTGTAAGCAGCAACAGATCGATAACCATCCGGCGGGCCGTGGTGAGGACGCCGTTATGCGGATAACCTGATACATCAGGATGATACTCTGTTTGATATGTCTTTCCATTGTCGTCAAATTCCCATGTGGTTTTATAGACTAATGACGATAACGCAATGGACGGGTGAAATGCGTAATGAATATATCTTTAAAACAGTTAACTCACAGACAGAATAACTAACTAACATCATAAGGCAGGGGAAGACCGGGAGAGAAGGTACTTGACAGTTTAAAGTCATGCCAAAGAGGATCACTGGTATCAGAAATAATTGAGAGTGCACGAGACTCTGGACAGACAAGATCACCAACCGCACACGTCAATAACTACGACCATAAGCAGAAGAAGACATAACTATGAAAGTATTCCTCTCACGTTGGCTGTCTCATGGTTCACACACTATTTTCACATTAGAGAATAGATGGTATCTGAATATGCAGTGACAGGTCTGCAGACGACCACATGACTGGTGGACAATCTTGTTAGCTTTATGTTTATCGTCCATATGTGACCATTCAACACCGACATCATGGCACTCACGACATGTGCATATCTACTCCGGCTGTCTGAAAGATGTCGAAGAGCGTGGGCGCTTTTTGTTCCCGTGACCAGTTGATTATCTACACCTCTGCTTCGTCCTCTCTCACGATCCTTTCTACTATTGCCACCAGTAAAAGCCGCAAGTAGTCACTGATTTGTACTAGGGTAAGTTAATTAGAAAGTCGCAAATGGCTGTAGAAAAATAACTAAAAATGATAACAACTTGAAACCAGTTTATTTTTATACATAAATGTTCCTTTATTTATCAACATAAGTTCCACCAACATTGATGCACTTATCCCATCGTTTTATCAGTCCTCCCAAACCCGCTGCATTGGAACTGCGTGCTCTGTTCTCATTTACTGGCCATCCCACTGAACTGTGTGACTTACTTATTACCGGCGTAATCTGGTATGCGAGGCAGATAAACTACTAGTTTATATATATATATATATATATATATATATATATATATATATATATATATATATATATATATATATATATATATATATATATATATATATATATATATGACGAGAACACAGAAGAAGAACCATCTGCAAATCTAACTATTAGAGAACTCCTGTTTGCGGACGACCAAGCACTAATAGCAAAATCAGAAGCTGAATTACTAGACCACATGAATAGTCTAAACGAAATGTGTAGGGAACATAACATGAAAATTAGCACAAGTAAAACAGAGGTACTGACTATAACTAAAGAAGAAAAAGTAACAACGATTCACCTAATCGAACATCCCTTGAAACAAGTAAAGAGTTTCAAGTACCTAGGAAGTATAATATCATCAAATGGCAAATCAGAAGACGAGATCGAAAATAGATGCAACAAGGCAAACCAACTCATTGGACCAATATTTGGCACCAATACTAAAGAACAAACATGTATCAATAACCACTAAGAAAGCACTTTACAACACAATCTTCCTACCAACTCTGTGTTACTAATGCCAAACCTGGACAATGACAGAAAAAGAGAAAAGAAAAATCACAACAACAGAAATGAGATTCCTGAGAATAATACTCAATATAGATTCAAGAAGAGATAAAATCAGAAATGAAGAAATCAGGACTAAAGTGGGGGGGGGGGGGGGGGGGGAATTACAGCTGCAATAGATTTTATTAGAAAGCAGCAAGTCAAATGGTTTGGCCATGCAAGTAGGTTACCAACTAACAGTATACCACAAGCCATGATGTACAGACCAGAGGGAATCAGAGGAAGAGGTCGACCACGTAAACGATGGACGCAGGGAATAACAGAGTCCATGGGAATATCGATACATGAAGCCCATAAGCGGGCACTCTCCGGCTGTTTATACTTCACCTCGACATCGCAAGGTGCAAGAGGAACATGATGAGATGAGATGCGATGATATAAACGGCCCGGCTTCGCCCAGACCCTGGTGGGGAGCATCTCATTTAATTCATATAAGTAGTCATATAAGTTATCGTTCCCGTTCCCGACTATCTGTCTGTCTGTCTGTCTGTCTGTCTGTCTGTCTGTCTGTCTGTCTGTCTGTCTGTTTGTTTGTCTGTCTGTCTGTCTATCTGTCTGTCTGTCTGTCTGTCTGACCCGGCCCGGCATCGCCCAGCTCCCGGTGTGAAGCATCTCATTTAATTCATATAAGTAGTCATATAAGCTCCCGTTCCCGTTCCCGACTATCTATCTGTCTGTCTGTCTGTCTATCTGTCTGTCTGTCTGTCTGACCCGGCCCGGCTTCGCCCAGCCCCTGATGGGGAGCATCTCATTTAATTCATATAAGGAGGCATATAAGTTCCCGTTCCCGACTATCTGTCTGTCTGTCTGTCTGTCTGTCTGTCTGTCTGTCTGTCTGTCCGTCCCTCCCTCTCTGTCTGTCTGTCTGCCTGTCTGTCTGTCTAATCATTTATTGGTTGCAGTTAGAACAACCTTAGATAAACGAAGACCAACTTACAAAAAGCATTAGAAAGAGCACTTGAAAGATCTTTACATCTCCTCCCCCCCCCCCCCCCCAACAATTAACTTGGGTAAATGGAGAGGCGGCAGCAGCAGCAGAAGAAGAAGAAAAAGGAGGAGGAAGAGGGAGGTGGAGGGGGGAGGAGGAGGGAGGAGGAGGAACGAACGAACAAACTTTATTTTCAAAGGGTTAAGAATTGGACACGCAGGACCGTCTAACATTCTGCCCTTCTATCACTCTCTTTCATACATTATTTCATTCACACAGCATTCAAAGCTAACAGAGAACAGCAACAATATAAAAGATATGCATTATAAAGGCATGGGCAAAATGCGAACATCAAAACTACACGACACAGTAAAATTAGATAATGGTTTGACACTTGTTATTAGCCATGTGGAATGTACTGGCCTACCAAAAGGGGACTGGCTATTATACTAGGGTTTTGTTGTTATTATTATTATTATCTCTATTATTAAGGGGGAAGATAATCCGTACTGAGATAGTGTTCGAGTAATTTGCGATTATATGAATAGGGATTGGTGATGTCTTTGATTTCTTGTGGAAGATTGTTCCACAGCTGAGCTGCAGAGTACGTTAAGCTTGTTTTGTATAAGTCAATCCTAGGCTTCGGAATGTGTAATATATTTAAACGTTTACTGTGTCTAGCATTATATTTAAACAATGGCCAAAGGTAATTTGGGGCATTCCGATGCAGGATTTTGTGAATTAGTTTAGCTTTATTGAAAAGCAGGCGTTTGCGGAGTGGTAGTAACAGGCGTTTATACAGGCTAGGATTGTCAGATAAATGTTTGTTATAAATTAGACTCATGGCCCGTTTCTGGAGTGAGTAAAGTCGCTTGGTGTTTGAATTAGAACAACCGTCCCAGATTGTAGAGCAGTAGTCAAAGTGTGTCTGTATATGAGAAGTATAGAATAGTTTCCTTGTGTCCTCATCAAGGAAGTTTTTAATTTTGGCTAGTTGGTAGACTTTTTTCGCTGTTTGTTTAATAAGCGCTTGAACGTGGGAATTAAAGGTTAGGTTTCTATCAATGATTATGCCTAATGTTTTGTGCTCAATTACACTTTCTACTGGCATGTTATCGATGTGAAGTTGAAGTGATGTGTGTGAGCTTAGAGTTTGAAGTCTTTGTCTGGTTGTTAGTAACATTGATTTTGTTTTAGTGATGTTAATTTGCATACGGTTTGAATAGCTCCACCTAACTACATTATTTAATTCTTGTTGTAAAGACGACTCCAATAAAATACAGTTTTCAGCATTTGTGTGCACTGTACAGTCGTCTGCAAATAGGTCGCAGGACGACGAAAGATGCAAAGGTAGATCGTTAATATATATGGCAAACAATAGAGGGCCAAGAATAGAGCCTTGCGGTACTCCAATATTGAAGGTAGTGGTATGAGACAGACATTTATTATGTGATACTACTTGCTTTCTGTTTGAGAGAAAAGATGATATTAGAGTGACTACATTAGGGCCAATTTTCATTGTCTCAAGTTTTTTAATTAAAATAACATGGTCTATCATATCAAATGCTTTCTTGAAATCAATAAACACAGTTCCACATAGACTGTTGTTGTTTATATTCTGGTGCCAATTTTCTATCATGTTTGTTAGAGCCGTATGGCAAGAATATTTTGGTCGAAATCCTGATTGGTTGTCAACAATAAGCTTGTTGCGAACTAAATACTGTAATGTTACTTTATGGATGTGTTTTTCTAGTGGCTTAGATAGTGATGATAGTAAGGAAATGGGTCTGTAATTGTTCGGGAGATCATTGTCCAATGAACCAGATTTAAGAAGAGGGTACACTTTAGCCTAGAGAACGCAGGAGGAGAAGGAGGGAGGAAGAGATAGGCGGAGAGAGGAGGAGGAGGGAAAAGGAGGGAGGAGGAGGGAGGAGGAGGAGTAGGGAGGAATAGGAGGGAGGAGGAGGGAGGAGGAGGAAGAGGGAGGAGGAGGGATTGGTGGGAGAGGGAGGAGTAAGAGAGAGGAGGAGGGAGGAGGAGGGAGGAGGAGGGGGATGAGGAGGAGGGAGGAGGAGAGGGAGGAGGAGGGGGAGACGGAGGAGGGATGAGGGAGAGGAGGGAGGAGGAGAGGGAGGAGGAGGAGGGGGAGACGGAGGAGGGATGAGGAGGAGAGAGGAGGAGAAGGGAGGAGGAATGAAGAGGGGTGATTAGGAGGAGAGAGGAGGGCGAGGAGGTAGGAGGAGGAGGAAGAGGGAGGAGGAGGGAGGAGGAGGAAGGAGGAGGAGGAAGGAGGAGGAAGAGGGAGGAGGAGGAAGAGGGAGGAGGAGGGGAGAAGGAGGAGGGATGAGGGGAGGAGGAGGGAAGAGGAGGAGGAGGGAAGAGGAGGAGGAGGGAGGAGGAGGAGAGAGGAGGAGAAGGGAGGAGAAAGGAAGAGGAGTGATTAGGAGGAGGGAGGAGGGCGAGGAGGTAGGAGGAGGAGGAAGAGGGAGGAGGAGGGGGGAGGAGGAGGAAGGAGGAGGAAGAGGGAGGAGGAGGAGGAGGAAGAGGAGGGAGAGGGAGCAGGGGAAGAGGAAGAGGGTAGGAGGAGGGGAGAGGAGGGGAGAGGAGGAGGAGGATTATAACGCATATGCCTGTAGATAACTGCAGTGAAAAGGTTTGTCTGTCTATCTATCTGACCCGGCGTCATGACTCGCCCAGCTCCTGGCAGGGAGCGTCTCATTAAATTCATACAACAACAACAAAAGTTACTTAAAAGAATGTCCTTCCACACACCATCCATTACTTTTAATGAAAACTGTTTTTAATCACCTACATGACTGTAGATAACTTCTTTAAGCATAAAAAGATGAGTTACAATGTTATGCATTATGCATTATTTTTATGAAAACTTTGAAAATGCCTTAAAGATTATATCATTATTTATTATAACTCATATGCCTGTAAATAACTATAGGCAAAGAGTTTATAAATCTTTGAAAACCATGCAACAATATGACTATAAGGTATATAGCAATGTTATTAAAAGTTATGCCCCTTGAAATAACTTTTCTAGAGTTAAGTCCCCTTGCTATATAGAAATTATAATGGAGAATGAAATATTAAATAATATTAAGTAAGTAGCCGAATTTACACTACAAAAATATGCTTTTATAGGTCTTAGTCAGATATGACTGAGCTACCGTATGACAGTAGGCGGTACTACCTGCTTTCTGTCAGCGCCGAATGTTGGGCGGCGCTTACCAAACCCGACACCCCACATTGTGCCAACGGCTTCGGGCGGAAGAGCGCAATTGGGAGGGTACTAGCCTTATCCTGGTGCGAGGAAATCTCAGTCCATCCGGCATAATCTTTCTTGGTCTACCTCTGCCTCCTTTCCCGCTGATCTTTCCAGTTGTCGATATATTCTTCAATGCCTCTCTTTTCATCACAGGAACAAAGAATGTTGTGTGTCTCTGTCTTGTAGCTGTATACAATGGTATAGTGTCATTAGTCTCTTCAATGCAATCGTTGTTAGTCACACCGGCAGTCCAAGGTTTTCCCAACATTCGTCTCTTCAATGCAATCGTTGTTAGTCACACCGGCAGTCCAAGGTTTTCCCAACATTAGTCTCTTCAACGCAGTCATTGTTAGTGACACCGGCAGTCCAAGGTTTACCCAACATTGGTCTCATGAACTACATAACGTAATTATTACTTCTAAGCTTCTCTTAATTGGTTTATTAACGTTCCATGATTCTCTGCCATATATAAAATAGCTTCTATATATCATTTCAATACTGTCTTTCTTGCATTCAGTGGAAGTGACTTAAAAGTACAATAATTGTCATGATATTATATGGACAGAATATTTAGTCTCTATGGGACATAATTTTTGGCCAGGAGCTGAGGTTTAAATGTAATTTGTTCAAACAACAGTCGCTCGGAAAGAACTATTTCACCCCAGAAGTATACAATTATCTGCTCTATCAAGGAATGGCACACATCACAACTATGTGTGAAGCGAACATCCGAATCAGGAAGACACTCCCTCCTCTACATTACAGTATAATCAATTGGCTGGCGTGGGTGATCAAACCTCTCCACATATTGCGATCTCCGACGGCATGGATCAATTCGTGTGTTGACTCCTTCCGTGAAATGACACAAGACTCAATAATTTTCTCACACTGTCTTCCTCTATCTCTCTTTCCGCAAATCTAACCGGTTGTAACAACATGTTCCAGTTTTTGTCTTCTCATAATGTGGCCACAAAATGATGAATGCCGCTTTCTGATGTTTATGATAAGTTGTCTTAGCGACTTCGCTTCCCCCAGCATGTCCAGATTGCTCATTGTGACTGTCCAGTTAATAATCAACATTCTTACATAAAACTACATCTTCAAAGCTTACAGAGATTTGTTCGCCTGTTTACTAACTGTCCAGGATGTGCAGCAATATTTCACAACTGCTTCTATGTAACATGCAAGAACTCTTTTCCTAATGTTCGAGGAAAATAATGTATTGCACAAAATTTCCGTCATCTGATAGAGTGCAGTTTTTGCTTGTCCCTTTTTGTTCTTTATCTCTGTGAAGCATCCTCCATCTGATGTTATCTATGCGTCTAGATATCTGAATTTCTGCACTTGCCTCAGATATTTCACATTTTGGCACCAAATGTTTCTATATCACAATGACTTCTCTTTTGCTATATTCAAACTACGACCATTTTTTCACTGTCTACAACCACTGCGTCTAGCATTTCCTGTAGTTCCTTCTGACTTGTTGTTATCAGTTTTACATTACAGTATATATGTAATAAACAGACACATCGTCGCAAGAACACAGACGTGATCAGACACTGGTGTTCGCGTAAGATAACTTAATGTGGTCGTCCACGCATATCATCATGACACATTGTGATGATGATAATGATGATGGTGATCGTTGTTTTAGGTGGTGGTATTGTAAACACCCACCGCTGTAATGGAGAGAAAATGGGAAATATAATCTGATAATCGGTACCATTAATTATAGGCTTTTAGCGAATAAAGTAAACGAAATCGATTCCCGGTTACAAATCGATTCTCTCCTCTGTTACTGTGATCCCAAATCAATATCTATTGATAAATCATGTGTCATCGAAGTTTCACGCTTCTCTCTTTCGGGATTATTGTTAAAGTGTGTCGGGAGTGGCGCCCTCTGTCGTTTATAATCGAGATCCAGGAAATATTCTCATTATTTTTATAACCGGTGATTCTGTTTTCGGTTTCCGTTCTCTGCAAAAAATGGTTTGAGCTAATAACGATTATGTCCCCTTCCTCTCGATCATGGGGCGACAACTTCTATTTATTGGTGTATATTTGGTGAAGTTATACGAGCAGATAGACAGCTTGATCGCAGACCACACGATTAAACCTGAAGATATAAAGATAGGCACGCTTTTTGGTAATTTGTGTGAAGGAACTTACAGAAGAGGACAACACACCAATGAAAGACGCACAAATAACCGTGTGCAATAATTCAAACAAGTAAACCTATCAATAAGTAGACAGAAAGGAAATACGGAAAACGATACTTCTACAGTTAATTGTATATCCTTTACAGGACGTTGCAGTCAACATCAACATTGTTTACTGTTGTGATGTCTTGGCAAGTTTACGTTAAGTAGTTTGTCATTGCTTTCTGAAGGATCGGCACCCATACCATTTTCGTTTTTAAAAAAAACGCAACTTGGTCTGCAGCCAAATCGCGCGCAGCTGTGTTTCGAACGCAGGTATGCGGTATCACGTACTGCGTCCGTAACCCCATTGTCACAGCTTTACCGCAGTTCCATGAATTTCTTTGTAGTCCTAGTTGAAGGTATTATGTGGATCTTTAGTGTTTTTTTTTCATTGAATGTATCCATTTGCAACTCATAGTTATTATGTTAAAAGTTCTTCTGATATCTAATTACGGCGGCTGTTATCTCAAATAGATGCAACTGTCAGCACAAAGTTTACATTTATATGCATTTAAATTGGTTATTAAACGTACCGTTGTTTCGTCACACTTACGGAGATTAATTCATACGTGTTTACCAGCCTTCATAGAACTGAGAAATAAATAAATATTTAAGAATGCCTTCAGTTTAATAGGCTCATTGAGTCCAATCTGACTATCGGTGGATATGCGATAAGAACAGAAACCTTCCAGCCATGGAGCCTGGCTTTTATTCGACGGATTCATCTCCCACCTTTTTTCCGTTGAATAAAATTATTACATATCTATGTCGTGTTCTTGGGTGTGGTCTATTCGACGGATATATTCAGGTATGACACAAAAGCACCTTGTGCATTGTTTCAAACTCTCAAACACAATTTCCAGAGTGTACAACTCAAACGTCAAAATATTGTGTAGTAACGTCTTAAAATGCTCTGTCAACATCATGTCTATTGTTGGGCGATAGAACTGTAAGAATAGTTCCATAGTTTTACAACCATCAGTTTAAATCTAATAAATGATAAAAACCATAAGTATTTTATCAACTGAAATTTTAAGTCCTCTAAGTTTGATGGCAGTAAATATGAATCTTGAAATTCACACTGCAGTTGAGCAATTTTAATATCTACTCCTATTGCTTCTTTACAAATAGTCTCCTGGGTACTTAATCAGTAGGGTAGGTTACCATTTCATTCTCAGCTTTATAAATGACTGCGGCGGATGCCTAGTCCATGTCAGGAAAAGTTGCTGGACAGTTTTAACTTGAGACCTTAGGGGCGCATGGCTTCTAAAGCATGCATAAATATGTCAACATTATAATCAATCAATCAATCAATCATGTGCCATGCCGGAAAGCGTGGGCGGTCATGATTCGCCATTTCACTCGATCACCAGAGTCGTGGATCAGCTCAGTGTTCCTGTCTCGTCCATGCCATGTGGCCAAGCCATCCAGGTATTTTCCTCTCTTCAACATTGTAAACCGTACTGATAATCAAGAAACTTCATTCTTTGAAGCGAAAACTGATGGCCTTTTTTTTTTTTACCTTGTACTATCAAAAACTGTCATCCACTTCCTATAGTACCTTGCGGTGAAGGTCAGGTGAGTCTTCAGTCTGAGGATTTAAGGCCGACTGACTAGTGTAGTCACCGCGAACTGTTTAGGTTAGGGTTTTCTATAGCAATTCGAAAGACAAACAAATAAATATTTGCTCAGTTAGAAAATGACACTAATGAACTACAAACATTCATTGACTATTGCCTGCGAGTGGAAAAGATGACTCAGAAAATGAGGAAACTATGCTCTCACAACATAGAACAACATTGAGATAGAACAACAATGAGATAGAACAACGTTGAGAAAGTCTGTTTATAATAGAACTAGAGACTCCTTCCTCCTTTCACAGGAGATAAGGCCAAGAAGGGGACGAAGAATTGATCGTTTTGTAAAATTAAATACAATATGCATGTATTATTCACTTGTAAAGGATTTTATTTTCATTTTCGTTCCTAGCTCGTAGTGAAATCACGTTACTGTACATATGTATTAAGAGATTTATGTTATCCGTCTAGTCGATTATCCGTTAGTCCTGGCCCCGAAGGTGACGGTTAATCGAAGTTTTACTGTATTTATCTTTTCCAGCATTTTTCTATACATAAACAGTCATAAAAGTGTCACAAACAGACCAGCTACTTTTATTGTTGTTGTTGTTGTTGTTGTTGTTGTAAATTAACTGACAAGCTGTTACATGCCAATAATGATAGACTTGACCTTTGTTGCGTGTTTCTAAACATAAAAACGCAAAGGATAACGCGTCATATGCTTGTGTATTGGAAAACTTCCAATTATATTTTGAATGTATACATGGCCGAGTGCGTATTTTATACATATCCAATTATTCTTGGGTCGGGCGGGTAACAGATCTCACAATTGGTTAACACCTTTTTAGGTGGTTTCTAACTGGTCGCAGCTGGAACTTACACGCTTGCCCCATCATCGAGGTGTTAACGGCTTTTGGAGCTGATAGGTTCGAATCTATATGCCCCTACAGATCTGATGTTTTAATGGCGCAGTAGGTCTTCTACACACTCGCTGAAGTAACATTTTTGAGAACATGCACCTTGCCCGTGGCGACAAACTCGTTTGAGGCGACCGCCATTTTGGAATTATTCAAATGGAAAATCTAACTTTTGAGCTTAACTGATTTAGTTTAGTTTAGTTTAGTCGACGGATCAACATCACGGCATACGGGTGTAACCCATAAGTGCTCCGTTCTACTCCTAACTCAAGCCTGAGTCCGGAGAATTTCAGCTCAGTGCACGAACTCTGTAGCACCGGCGAGGATCCTGAAATACTTTGGGTAGATTTTTAACTCGAAATTTTGCTCGGGCAGCGCAGTTAGGCTACTCTTTTTCGATTTCCAACTCCCAAGGCATTTTTCCGTGCGCAACAATACACACGGGCGTTCAATCTCACTACCCAGAGATCAGGGGAAATTTTTTTACTAGAAGTCCACGTGAAAAACATCCCGGTCCTCACCGAGGCTTGAACCCGGGACCTCCAGCACTCGAGGCGGACACCATACCTGGAGACCACTCAACTTAAATGTTACAGGCACATGCGTTTTACTAAGAAGATGTAAACTGTTGACATTTTATGAGGTCTGAATGTCGAAGAAAACCGGCTCATAACTTACTTAATATAAGCTACCTCTGAAATTGAAGTATTTTGACAATATTAAATGTCATTGTGGTTTTGAAAGGACAATGATGGAAGCTATGAATATGGGGTAGAGGTCGACTATCACGAAGATTGAAGCAGGTGTCACATAATACTGGAGAATTCAGATCCAGAATTGATGAAAGGCCTG
The DNA here is from genome assembly GCA_963921405.1 of Cepaea hortensis. NCBI lineage: Eukaryota > Metazoa > Mollusca > Gastropoda > Stylommatophora > Helicidae > Cepaea > Cepaea hortensis. Next base: position 161,606,108 of record OY992877.1, on the reverse strand, counting down.
AAGCCGCCATCGCTAGGCGCCACAACTATTTGATGTGGAGAAATATGTTCCCAATTTCAGACACCACCGGGATTCCAGGAGAAGTCCCGAGATCAAAGAGAAAAGTCGGCATTCTGTTTGCCCGGATCTCAGGAGAATGGAGAAGGGGGGGGGGGGGCGGTGCCGTCTTGATTGAAGTTCGGTCACGTGAGTGACGTCACTCGAACAACATATTTCAGCTGTTTGAAGTTTACGAAACTTGCGTTCAGTCTGTGGATGAACTACAGATGACGGGAGTGTTTTTGTGTTCCTAGTTCTAATGGAGGAGAGGATTTACGGGGTCTCCTGTGTTTTGGAAACTGTGATGAATTGTGAATTCCGACTTCGAACAGGAACACTAGCATAAGGTAGTCTAGTATTAAATAAAGCTTAGGACTAGAACATTGAGATAGTGTGTTGTGTGAATGTAGTCTAGGAGCGTCGGCCGCAGCTGGCTGATGCCTAGCTTAAACGAGGTAGAGTGATATATCATTTCACTCGGCAGGGTAAGACCAGTGTAATGGGATGATATTCGGTGAGATTTGGGATGGCTGGGGGAATAGGGGAAATGTAAATTGGTGGGATATTCCGGTAGGGAGGCCTACTGGGGCTCCTGTGTTTGTCCGTTTGGTCTTTCCTTTTCCTTACCACCCAAATGTGAAGAACTATTGTGCCTTTATGCTAGAGTGTAGTTCTAGGTTAATCAGGATACATGTCTGAGTGGCCTTTGGCCTACAATCACATACAGTGGATTCGAATAGGGTTTTTCTCTCACAGAATGTTTTATTTTCACCACGTTCAACTGTTTAACAGAAAGAAAGTATTACTACTAGGTGTGGACAATGCCAGTCACACTGAGTGATATTTTACTGTACCGGAGAAATTAAGGACAGCTGGGAGAGGAGAAAAATAGCAGTTATACTGAGTGCAGTTATATTAAATGGCCTCGGAAATGGGACATCGTTCCAAAAATTATAAACTCATAGAAATCAGGAGTGTTATCCTGAAAGGGCCAGTGTAGCCGTGATTGAGTGCCCAAGGCAGTTGTTTTTATGAAACTATTAACACCTCCATAGACAATGACAATATTAAGTAGAGAGTTGGACTATGTCTAGTGACGATAACTATTAGGTTGTAGAGAGGTTGCAGAGTAAAGACATTCATTCAGTAACATTCGGCAACCGGTCTGAAAGTTTTCTTTAAACTCATGTGAGATATAAGGAGATCTTCGTCGGTATCAGGATTTTAAGGAACATAATAGGTACATAGTGTGTTCCTGATTCATGGACATTAATAGGCCAGATTCAGTATTGGAGAACAGTCACCCAGACTATATATGATTAACTCCAAGAAGTCAACCATTATTCGGAGAGATGCTTCATTCGGTGAGACCTGTTCCGAACTTACTGTGGTGTGATGTGGCATGGCCTAACATGGTGAATGACGATCCTGAGCTCACTGATCTCTTCTCGCATACACCATAGCAAATACTACATATTTCCACACGCAAACAGTGCACACACACACACACGTGACACTTTTCTGTATTAAATGTTTTATTTTATCATTTGTTAAAATACAGTCTTGTGTGGGTATGTTCTGAAACAATATGAAGGGTATTGTTTAGTGGTAAGAAGAAGAAGAGGAAAGAGAGAGATAGGGTACCTAAGACCGACAGGGGGTTTGTAGACAAAGGTCTGGCAGAACCCCACGATAAGGAAAAGTATTTTAAACAGTGTGCCTGTTGACTTCACTTCCCCCCTAGGGACGACTGGCGACAGCAGGACATGGAACACACCTGAGCCTTGAAACTGCATCGGGCAGGGTGAACAGCAACGGATCGATAACCATCCGGCGGGCCGTGTTGAGGACGCCGTTATGCGGATGACCTGATACATCAGGATGATACTCTGCTTGGTATGTCTTTCCATTGTCGTCAAATTCCCATGTGGTTTTATAGACTAATGACGATAACGCAATGGACGGGTGAAATGCGTAATGAATATATCTTTAAAAGAGTTACCTCACAGACAGAATAACTAACATCATAAGGCAGGGGAAGACCGGGAGAGAAGGTACTTGACAGTTTAAAGTCATGCTAAAGAGGATCACTGGTATCAGAAATAATTGAGAGTGCACGAGACTCTGGAAAGGCAAGATCACCAACCGCACACGTCAATAACTACGACCATAAGCAGAAGAAGACATAACTATGAAAGTATTCTTCACACGTTGGCTGTCTCATGGTTCACACACTATTTTCACTTTAGTGAACAGAACGTATCTGAGTATGCAGAGACAGGTGCACTGTCTGCAGACGCCCACATGACTGGTGGACAATCTTGTTAGCTTTATGTTTATCGTCCATATGTGACCATTCAACACTGTGACGAAACCGCGATCATCTGTCTGTGGTCGTCGGGATTCCGCACTATTTTGGCGCGTCATCGGGGACTTTCCCAGTTATAAATAGACTGAGGGAAGCCGATAGGAATTTTCCATCTAGAATCATCTCGAATTACCGGTATTTGACTGTACCGGGTTGCCGGGTGCTTCAGCAAATTCCCGTGCAGAGAGATCTAGAAATTCTAGGCGTGGAATGAATATCGTCCGAGAAGTTGACTTTTCTCAAGGAGCTCTCTTTCCTCGTGCGCATGAGGTTGCACGATTGGGGAAATGCGGCTAGAATAGGCATTCACTTCATGACTCTCCCGGAGAGAAGACGCAGGGCTGTGTTGAGCCATTTGTTTTGCGTCTCACCTCATCCACATTACAGTTGACTGTTATCGCAATGAGGCAGATGTGCCGTTGAACAGTTCTTGTAGCTGACTGGAGGCTGGTTCTAAGTATTCAGGTATCTATTTGGTTAATTCATTTAACTTTGTAACTGTTCACAAAACGCAATCGTTCTAACCTCATTAAATATGCGGATGTCTTTGCATTAGTAATGAGAAATCGGTCGATAACGCCGCTGAAGCCTAGGCCGTGTGTTACGTTTGTTTACCAGCGTGTGTAGTTAAATCACCTCTTGGGAATGTAGGCGTGTGATGTTGGCGGTTTGTGTTCAACTAGTATTTACCGTGTGTTGCAAATAGTTGCATTTACTATGGCTGTTTTAGAATAGAACATAGTTAATAGTGCATGATATGAACCTAGACTTATGTCAGTCAGTTGCTGAAGCAAGGAGAACTGTTAGATAGCAAGGTAAGTTGGTAGGTGGAGATTCAGACAGAATTGTGCTTAGTTACTAAGTAACGAGAGAACTTAGTTCTTAGCCACCATGAATGATGTAACTATTGTGGGTTAACTTAATAGTGAATTCATTGTGTGGAACACTGGAATTCTGTGTGAAGGTAAGTCTTCATTGATGATGATGATATATATATATATATATATATATATATATATATATATATATATATATATATATACCGGCTCCGTGGCCGAGGGGTTAGCAGCTTTCTCCGCTAACTCCGAATACTCTCGTCACGTGACGCGACGAGAATTAGCAGTGGTTCGAATCGCAAAAGTGACTTATGAGAGTATGGAGCCGATCGCTCAGAAAGTCGTGGCGTGCTGATGAGCGTAATCTAGCCTAGGAATCAACATACAGCTGAAAGATGCTGGTGTTGACCGCAATATCCTGAAACAGGATGGAAACGCGGGGGAAAAAAATATATATATGATGTGGCATTATGTATATATATTAAGTCATGTTAAGTGATACTTCTTGGAGCGATACCGAACGCCGAGTGGGTCGACGCGTGATAACAATGCGTACCGTCGTAATGTACCTTTGCGATCTAAATTCTTGTCTTACTGTCCTGTTCTTTCCTGCTTGCACAAGTGCGAATGAGTGCTGAGGTGCTAGTGGTATGGAAGGACAAAAGGAGGTTGCATGAGACACGAGGACATATGGGATATGGGGGATTTGGAAAGCAAGTTATGAAAGTATGGAGCTGGCAGACCAGGCCAGCTATGAAGTTCGGTCCAGGCCAAGGCTAATCCACTTGGAAGGGCAGAGCTGGAACATAACCCTTGGAACATGTGGGGAACATGTTTTACCAAGAAGGCTTCTTGACTCTAGGGAAGAGTCTGATAAAAAGAGTTTTGCTATAGGGTGGGCAGGAGGTCCCACCAGCAGAACGGTGTGTGTAAATACTTGATGTGATCATGTATTACCCCTATATCCTGAGGGATGGTACAGTGATCAGTATTGTTTATTATTGAACATTTCCAATGTAAGGAACGAGTCCAGAGACTCTTCACCTTAATGTTAAGTTCTGTTAATTTTAGAACTATGATAACTGATTACTATAACTAGTGACGTTAGCGACAACTGGTAGATGATTAGGGATAGGTGAGACCTACGATCAGACTCGTCATTCTGATTACTTACTCTGTTTGACGGGCTGTTCTTTGAGGCCAGCTGACATTACCGAACCCATGCTTTACTACTCTTCATATAGAGATAATGCTTTAGTTATTTGCATAACTAAGTAGCATGACTGAGGGTTGAGTAGTCAGTGGTAGGATGCATGTGGACCAATGGTTGGGCCAGAATACTCTCACCGGTCGCTCTTCCTTTCAGGAGTTTGCCTGTTGAGGAACCAGTCGACTACACTTGTTGTCTGCCTGAAACCACTTCGTGTACCACTGTGAAGGGCAGAATCCTTTACTTACCTCGCCTGACTAAACCACACCATGTGCCAGGAGGAATCATCATGAGTGAATGTTATCATCAATTGATTCCGGTGCCCTGAAAGTGCACGTGTGGGATGTGATGGTTTGTGTTGCTTTTCTGACTTAGAAGATACTTTATTTCAGTAAGGAGAAGTTCAGCTACCTGAGCAATCATGCTCAATGATACGAGACACCAGACGGTACGCCGTCTAGTGAGGTTCCGCCTAAATGCCGGAAAGAACGATCTATAAACTGGGACTGTTCCTACGACAGCTTTAGTGGCAGGTCATGATGTGGCCTACACCAGCTTACGTATAAAGACTTATTACCAGTGTTATTCGGCAACTAATTCTTGTCCAGACTGAACTGTGTTATCTCCGGATGAAATAGAAGTGTTATCCAAATGGTGAACTTAGTTTAGAAATTGAACTGTGTTTTCTTGTGGTACTCTAGTATCAGCAGAACTATCTGATTACCCGACCAGGGGTAATGTACTATAACTTAGGAACCATTAGATTGGTCATCGGCTGATTACCCGACCAGGGGTAATGTACTATGACTTAGGAACCATTAGATTGGTCAGTGGCTTATTACCCAACCAGGGGTAATGTACTGAGACTGAGGCCCATTAGATTTGTCATTGGCTATTACCCAACCAGGGGTACTTGATACTAATGGGGGACCATTAGAGTGGTCATTGGCTACAGACATTCATTGAACTCAAGAGTAACTGGGGTCAAGTCCAGGAGGATTGTTTCCCAGCTAGGCTGTTTATAGAGAAATGTTTATTAACTTGGCAATGACTCATTAGGAGGTGATGAAGTTGCAGTTGGTCCAGTTGAGTGAGGTCCAGGGGTAACTCTCTTGTTGTCGATCCAAGCTCTGGGGACGGAGTGGTCTCCAAGGTCCTAGTCATCTCACTGGAAGGAAGCCGGGTGAGTGGCGGACCGACTGGACGGGACATCTGCATCCAATCTACTTCTCAGCCTTAGGATGATTGAGCCATATCTCTGATTCTGTCTCTACTCTATCCACTATTTGTGTAAATAGATTATTCTATCAGGATGTTCATTTCAGTTCTATATTCTCAAGGGTAGAATAAACTTTGTGTATGTTGACTTGCTCTTTGTATAATTATTGAGTGTGGTCTCGGACGATGCCTCAGTGTTCATTGTTCCACGGGAGTAGGTAGTTTTGGGGGTCTAGAATCTGGAGGGGCTTGTAGAAATAATTAACTAATACGAGGTCAACCACAGAGTAAACAGTGTATCTACCTGTCCAACCCCTGGGGTTAGAATACACGGGAGTGCTAGAGACACCTCGGGTGTGGTTAACTCTCACTACCCAAGGCGATCTTGTCACAAACACCGACATCATGGCACTCACGACATGTGCATATCTACTCCGGCTGTCTGAGAGGATGTCGAAGAGCGTGGGCGCTGTTAGTTCCCGTGACCAGTTGATTATCTACACCTCTGCTTCATCCTCTCTCCCGATCCTTTCTACTATTGCCAGCAATAAAAGCCGCACGTAGTCACTGATTTGTACGAGGGTAAGTTAATAAGTAAGTCACAAATGGCTGTAGAAAAATAACTAAAAATGATAACAACTTGAAACCAGTTTATTTTTTATACGTACATTGTCCCTTTATTTCTCAACATAATTTCTGGGATTTCAGAAAGCTATCATAGAGATGCAGTGATCGCCTTCTGTTGCTTTATCCTGGTGGATGTCGTGTTTTATTATGCTTCATTCTGGTCTGCATTTACTTTGCCCCTCTATCTGGGTTGTAAAGCCCATCCCGATATCTGATCTCGAAGCTCTAATCCGTCGGTATAAACTATTAAACCAACAATTCCAGAATCTGATCCTTGGCAGCAGTCTTCCGTGTGTTGCGATGAATTCTAACAGATTTGAGCGATGTCTTCAGTGTCTTTGAAACGTTTCCTCCGGCCGCCTTAGGAGCGATAACCACAGCGCAGCTCACCATAAAAATATTCGTTTAGGGAGCCTGTGATCTGATATAAAATGTTTTGCATATCCTTTACAGGATATCGCTGTCAACATCAGCATCTTTCAGCTGATTGTTGATTTCTTGGCAGTAGTTTTCCATTGCTTTCTCAGCGACCGGCTCCATATTCTCATAAGTCACTGGCGCGACTCGAACTGCTTCCAATTCTGGTGCGCTCATGTCAACCACGAGAGTATTCGGGGTTACGGAGAAAGCCGCTAACCCCTCGACCAGGGAGACCGGCGTAATCTGGTATGCGAAGCAGATAAACTATTAGTTTATTTATATAATCTGCAAATCTAACTATTAGAGAACTATTAGATCCTGTTTGCGGACGACCAAGCACTAATAGCAAAATCAGAAGCTGAATTACTAGACCACATGAATAGTCTAAACGAAATGTGTAGGGAACATAACATGAAAATTAGCACATGTAAAACAGAGGTACTGACTATAACTAAAGAAGAAAAAGCAACAACGATTCACCTAAACGAACATCCCTTGAAACAAGTAAAGAGTTTCAAGTACCTAGGAAGTATAATATCATCAAATGGCAAATCAGAAGACGAGATCGAAAATAGATGCAACAAGGCAAACCAACTCATTGGACCTATATTAGGCACCAATACTAAAGAACAAACATGTATCAATAACCACTAAGAAAGCACTTTACAACACAATCTTCCTACCAACTCTATGTTACTAATGCCAAACCTGGACAATGACAGAAAAAGAGAAAAGAAAAATCACAACAGAAATGAGATTCCTGAGAATAATAATCAATGTAGATTCAAGAAGAGATAAAATCAGAAATGAAGAAATCAGCACTGAAGTGGGGGAATTACAGCTGCAATAGATTATATTAGAAAGCAGCAAGTCAAATGGTTTGGTCATGCAAGTAGGTTACCAACTAACAGTATACTACAACAAGCCATGATGTTCAGACCAGATGGAATCAGAGGAAGAGGTCGACCACGTAAACGATAGACGCAGGGAATAACAGAGTCCATGGGAATATCGATACATGAAGCCCATAAGCGGGCACTCTCCCGCTGTTTATACTTCACCTCGACATCGCAAGGTACAAGAGGAACATGATGAGATGAGATGCGATGATATATATATATATATATATATATATATTGACGCAACAGTTGCTATGACTTAAAAGTGGTGGCTCTTTTGCTTGGACTACAGGGTGGATATACCAAGTACCGGTGCTTTCTCTGTGAGAGGTAAAGCCGTGCTTGAAGTGACCATTACATCAGAAGACATTGGTCAACCAGGCAGTTGTTGCAACCTGACAGTAAGAACGCTGAGAACCCAGCAGTAGTCGACACAAGCAAGAATTTGTTGCCACACTTGCACAGTAAGTTGGGTCTCATGAAAAATCTTTGTCAAGACAATGATGTAAACAGATTAGGCTTTCAAATACCTCATAAGAAAATTTCCAAGACTAAGTGAAGCTAAAATAAGAGTGTTGGTCCGCACATTCGAAAACTTCTTCATGATGACGAGTTTCTTTGCGTGTTGCATGGGAAGGAAAAAGCATCATGGTTAGCATTTAAGTCAGTGGTGGACAATTTTCTTGGAAACAACAGATCTGATAATTACAATTCAACTGTAGAAAATCTCCTTCTGAAGTATCAGAGTTTTGGCTGCAACATATCTTTGAAAATTCATTTTCTGGATTCTTATCTGGATTTATTTACGTCAAAATGCGAAGCTACAACTGGCAAGATCGAAGGGAACAGACCAAGGGGAAGACCGAGAAGTAAATACCTGGATGGCTTGGCCATGTGGCATGGTCGAGACAGGAACACTGAGCTGATTCACGACTCTGGTGATCGAGTGAAATGGCGAGTTGTGACCGCCCACGCTTTCCGGCATGGCACATGATTGATTGATTGTGGAGCTATCAATGATGATCATGGTAAACGATTTAACCAGGCATTGCTGCTATGAAGACAATGTATCATAGCAATTGGAGCTCTTCAATGCTTGCTAATTACTGTTGGCCTGTGACAAGAAATACCTCATCGATTGACTACAAGATGCAAACAAAGAGAGCTCGGTCAGCGACTGAATAATGACGAAATGGGTTCAATGTACCTTTTTAAAACATATCTTCTTCTTCAGCGTTCCAAGCCATTGAGGTTCTTTGCTGCAGATACAATCCGTCTCCATCTGTCTCTCTGGTTGACCTTCTCTTGCCAGTCGTTGATTCCAAGTGCTTGTAGGCCTGTATATATATTATCTCTCCACCGTCTTCTTGGTCTACCTCGGGGTCTACGGTCATTTATTTCCTGAGTGTAAGCGAGTTTTGTTTCCCTATTATCTTCCATTCTTTCTTTATGCCCCAGCCATTGTAGTCTATTAGCCTTCATGATACCAGTGATTAGCGGGGACTTAAACAGATCATAAATGTCTTTGTTACTTCTTCTTTTTCACTCTCCACTTTGTGTATCCCTAATGGGTCCACAGATGCGTCTTAAAACTTTGTTCTCAAAGGTTTGTAACAAGGCTTCGTCTCCTTTCGTTGTACTCCAGGTTTCAGAGCCATACAGCACAACTGGTCTGATAAGTGTTTTGTATATTGTGATTTTGGTGGTATGAGATAGCGCATTTGATTTTAGTAGATGTTGTAGTGCATAGTATATCTTATTTCCAGAACTGATTCCAGTTTGTATTTCGTCCCTCATGATGTTGGAGCAGTTGAAGACTGTACCCAGGTATTTGACTATTTGTATGTTTCCGTTCTTTTAATGGTCATATTATCTATTTGTATGTGGCCAGAGTTTTTAGCAATTCCTTCTCTTGAAATTACCATATATTCTGTATTATCTTGGTTGATAACCAGTCCCATCTGTTGTGCTTTTTCCATTTAGTGAGTCAATATTTCCAATGTCCTTTGTTCATTTTCCCCTATAATATCTATATCATCTGCATAACCAAGCAGCTTGGATGTTCCTCCAATATCACATTCCTCCTTTACCTTCCTTACAACTTTCACTAGAGCCAGATTGAAGAGTAGCGGCGATAGTACATCACATTGTTTAAAGCCAGATATTATTTGGAAAGGATCTGATTTCCTGCCTTTATATGTTACTATATTATAAGTATCTTACATGCATAGTCTGGTCATGTTGATTAACTTCCTTGGTATTCCAAATTCCTGCATAGCATTCCATAGACTATTCCTATGGACATTATCAGAAGCCTTTTTACAATCCACAAAATGTTATGGAGATCTCTTTTATGTTCCCAATTTTTCTCGGCTATTTGTCGTAAGATAAATATCCGCTCTATTGTTCATCTGTTTTGTCTACAACCCGCCTGGTAGTCACCTAATATGTCTTCTGAATATGGTTTTAGTCTATTTAGTCATACTGCGGATAGTATCTTATAGCTTGTGGACAGTAGTGATATTCCTCTATAATTTTCACATTGGAACTTGTCTCCTTTCTTAAAGATAGGTATCAATAATGACTCTTTCCAGTCATGGGGTAATTCTTCTGTCCTCCAGATTTTTATTATTAGTTCGTATAGCTTTAGATGTAATGCATGACCACCTGTCTTTATAAATACAGCAGCTATTCCATCAGCCCCTGTTGCCTTATTGTTTTTAAGTCGTGTGATTACATATAGGATTTCTTCAAATGCAGGTTCTTCAATTTGTGGTTCACACGTTAGAACCTCTTTCTGTGGGAAAGTGTTACTTGGAGCTTCATAATTTAGTAATTCAACAATATATTCTTTCCATGTGTTGCATATTTCCTCACTGGTATTTATCATATTCCCATTTTTGTCTTTTAAACCATGTGTGTTGTGTTGGTGCCCTCGTTTCATTGACTTCAGTTCTTTAAAAAACTTTCTGGATTCGTTTTTCTGATGATTAGTGTCCATATCTTTGATTATATTACTCATATATTCTCGCTTCTGCTGTTGAACTATTTTTGTAGCCTCTTACATTCATTTCTATATTGCTCTTCCTTTTGGATGTTGTTGATGTCATTTAACCATAAATGTCTGGCATTCTTTTTCCTAATGACTGCTTCTTCACATTATTGACTGAACCATCTGTTCTTTCTATGCGTGGTTAACACACCGAGACATTCTTCTGCGGTAGTTTGAATTGTATTCTTGATGTTCAACCAAGTTTGGTCAACGCTTTCCTCCAAAGGGTTTTGCAGAGTTTCAAGTTTACATTTTATTTCATCTGTAAATTTCTCTTTGACTGTAATTTCTTGTAGTTTTTCTCTGTTATGTGTTGGGTGTAATCTTTGTAATTTAGTATAGAAAGCTCTCTTAAGTTTTATTTTAAATTTTGCTCCAACGAAGAAGTGGTGGCTGTGGCACGCAGCTCCTCTATAACTTCTAACTTGTTGTATGTTTGATGCATTTCTGTTGTTAATTAAAATGTGATCATTTGATTATGGGTTCTCTTGTCACATGATTTCCAAGTTTGTTTGTGTATACCCTTTCGATGTAGTCTGGTACTACTAATCTGCAGTCCTTTGGCTTCTGTCAGGTTGATGACTCTCCATCCATTATCATTTGAAGTTGTATGTAGGCTTTCCATACCGGCCACTTTTTTATGAGTTTGCTCTCTACCTATTTTTGTATTGAAGTCTCCCAGCACAATCAGGATGTCCTGTTTAGGGGTTTCTTCTATGACATCTTCCAGATCATTATAAAAGTCTTCTTTAATATCATCTTCTTTCTCTTCAGTTAGTGCATGTACATTAATCATCGTTATATTTTTCCATTTACCTTTTATTCGTAATTTACTAATCCTGTCATTAACAGCTTTAAAGTTTAGAACGTTCCCCCATAATTCTTTTTTGATGACAAAACCTGTTCCTAATTCATGTTTATTTTGGGTGTTTCCTCCACATATTACAATCATTCCACTTTGCTCTAAAGTACCCTCTCCTGGCCACCTTATTTCTTGAATTGCTGTTATATCCATTTGATATTCAACCAGCTCCCGGGTTAGTTCTTCAGCCGCTCCAGCTCGATATAGTGTCCGTACATTCCATTTTCCAAATCTCAAGAGTCCTTTAACGTTCCGAGATCGTTGTCCAAATAAGTCAGTCCGAATTCGAGGCTTATGTATCTGTTTCGTAACAAAATACGATGTTAATCCCACGTTTCAACCCCCAACCTCGAGGACCAGGTAGTTTCTCTTTGTCTGTTCTCTATCCTTTGACCTGTCCAGCTTGGGAGGCCCTGCTGGTAGCTACGCTACCGCCGGCATAGCTCTCAGGGTCATTCAGAAACTCAAGCTCCCCCACCACGTCTAGGTGGAAACACCATCGGGGGAGTTTTAAAAACATATGTGAATTGTAAATAATGTTTTTATTTTTTCTATCCTTTTAAGTTAAAATATCAATTAATTGAACATGTAACCAAAATGTTTATGCTGCTAAAGTAGAAAGGCTAACTGCTCAAACCAGAGAATTAAACAAGCATTCATTATTTGTATTACTGTAATGTACATTCATCATTTAAAATAAAATAAGAAACATAGCCAGTTGGTCAATTCCATTATGATATTTGAAATCAGCATGTCAAAATCAATACAAAAATGGTGCCTTTAAATTATGATACAAATAACTTTTGAAAATGTGTTGACTAATGTTATATGTATATACGAAATATTCGGTCAAATTTAGGTTTGTGCATTTTTCCTGTAACTGTCCTATTAAATGTGTATACGAAATATTCAGCCAAATTTAGGTTTGTGCAATTTCTGTTACTGTTCTTTTATGTGTATGCGAAATATTCGGTCCAATTTAGGTTTGTGACTGTTCTATTATATACGAAATAATCCGTCACAATTATTGTTGTGTATTTCATTGTGACTGTCCCATGATACGTGTTTACGAAGTATTTTGTAGCAATTGATTTTTTTTTTTTTAATGTGGAATTGTATGTGTATACATATTAATGTGTTACGGCTAGTTTTGTGCATTTCTTCGTTACTTCCTTTTAAACGTATATACGAAATATTCAGTAACAATTAGTTTTGTGTATTTCCTAATGACTTGTCTATTTATGTGATTACACAGATTATTCCGTCACAGTTAGTTTTGTGTATTTTCTTGTGACTGAATATGCAATAATTTAATATATAACAAGATCCTATATTTGTACCTGTCCGTCTGCTCGGCTCAGCGTGACATAGTATAGACACAAACAGGATTGTAAAAAGCAGTTGGAACCTGTCAGAATTAAGCAAAGGTTAAACATGTGTCTGTGTTCTAGACACGTGACAGTTTCTGGGTTCTAGACACTTGACTTAGCGTCTAGGTTCTAGACACTTGACAGTATAACAACCTGCTGCTCAGAACTACACATTCCAACCGCTTGATATAAACCTGGCTACATGAGACAAAGCAGGGAGTCCAGAAACTCCTTGTTGCGTATTTAATCTTTTTTCTTCCTCTTTGGCAGCTTTTTCTGTGGCAGTTATTGCCGATTATTACTCTCCGAACCTCTCTGTCTTGTGATATGTTAATGAAAATTATTTTAATTACATTATTTTGTTGTTGCATACATTCATTTAGCGTTGTCTTCGTTTGCTTCTTTTGCACTAAGGCTTTTTGTTTTCTTCTTTTTCACCTCCTATGTTGATGTCCCTCATAAATTGCATTTGTCTGTTTCGTACAGTTTTTATGAGCAATCTTGTAACACGCTTCTTAGATCTCCCATGTGTTGGTTTTTCTTTGTCCACAAAGTTCTCAGCATTCACTTCAAAAACCATATTTGCCCTACCTCTAGTTTCTCCAGATTTTTCACTTCTTCTTCGTGCCTCTTTCAAGGAGAGAGCGTCACAACTAGGTATGATTTCTCAGAGGTCAACGTGTCCGACCTCAGTATGGATGCGTGCAAGGTTCACTTCCGCTAGACAGGGGACTTCCTCTAAACTGATTCAATCCAACACTACGGATTTTATATACTCGTGGGTAAGTTTAGCTTTCCGTAATAATTTTGCCACGGCAGTGACCTTATGATCTACTAGGCGTTTATCATATTTGCTTTCTGAACATGATCCATATGTATGCAAAATACATAAATTCTCTAATGTTTCTTCTTCTTCTTCTTCGTCCTCCCTTCTTCTTCTTCTTCTTCTTCTTCTTCTTCTTCTTCTTCTTCTTCTTCTTCTTCTTCTTCTTCTTCTTCTTCTTCTTCTTCTTCTTATTATTATTATTATTATTATTATTATTCTCCCCCGATGGTGTTTCCACCTTGTCGTGGTGGGGGAGCTTGAGTTTCTCAATGACCCTGAGAGCTATGCCGGCGGTAGCGTAGCTACCAGCAGGGCCTCCCAAGCCGGACAGGTCAAAGGGTAGAGAACAGACAAAGAGAAACACCCTGGTCCTCCAGGTTGGGGGTTGAAGCGTGGGGTTAACATCCCCACCTTTGTAAAAACCTTTCTTTGTTACGAAACAAATACATGAGCCTCGATATCGGACTGACTTATCTGGACAACGACCTTGGAACGTTAAAGGACTTTTGAGATTTGGAACATGGAATGTACGGACACTATATCGAGCTGGAGCGGCCGAAGAACTAACCCGGGAGCTGGGTGAATATCAAATGGATATAACAGCAATTCAAGAAATAAGGTGGCCAGGAGAGGGTACTAAATTGTGAAGCTCCAAGTCACATTTTCCCACAGGAAGAGGTTCTAACATGCGAACCACAAATTGAAGAACCTACATTTGAAGAAATCCTATATGTAATCACACGACTTAAAAACAATAAGGCAACTGGGACTGATGGAATTGCTGCTGAATTTATAAAGGCAGGTGGCCATGCATTACATCTAAAGCTATACGAACTAATAATAAAAATCTGGAGGACAGAAGAATTACCCCATGACTGGAAAGAGTCATTATTGATACCTATCTTTAAGAAAGGAGACAAGTTCCAATGTGGAAATTATAGAGGAATATCACTACTGTCCACAAGCTATAAGATACTATCCGCAGTATTACTAAATAGACTAAAACCATATTCAGAAGACATATTAGGTGACTACCAGGCGGGTTTTAGACAAAACAGATCAACAATAGATCAGATATTTATCTTACGACAAATAGCCGAGAAACATTGGGAATATAAAAGAGATCTCCATAACATTTTTGTGGATTTTAAAAAGGCTTATGATAGTGTCCATAGAAATAGTCTATGGAATGCTATGCAGGAATTTGGAATACCAAGGAAGTTAATCAACATGACCAGACTATGCATGGAAGATACTTATAATATAGTAACATATAAAGGCAGGAAATCAGACCCCTTCCAAATAACATCTGGCTTGAAACAGGGTGATGCACTATCGCCGCTACTCTTCAATCTGGCTCTAGAGAAAGTTGTAAGGAAGGTAAAGGAGGAATGTGATATTGGAGGAACATCCAAGCTGCTTGGTTATGCAGATGATATAGATATTATAGGGCAAAGTGAACAAAAGACATTGGAAATATTGACTCACTTAAAGGGAAAAGCCCAACAGATGGGGCTGGTTATCAACCAAGATAAGACAGAATATATGGTAATTTCAAGAGACGGAATGGCTAGAAACTCTGGCCACATACAAATAGATAATATGACCATTAAAAGAACGGAAACATACAAATACCTGGGTACAATCTTCAACTGCTCCAACATCATAAGGGAAGAAATACAAACTAGAATCAACTCTGGAAATAAGATATACTATGCACTACAACATCTACTAAAATCAAAGGCGCTATCTCGTAACACCAAAATCACAATATACAAAACACTGATCAGACCAGTTGTGCTGTATGGCTCTGAAACCTGGAGTACAACGAAAGGAGACGAAGCCTTGTTACAAACCTTTGAGAACAAAATTTTAAGACGCATCTTTGGACCCATTAGGGATACACAAAGTGGAGAGTGGAAAAGAAGAAGTAACAAAGACATTTATGATCTGTTTAAGTCCGCGCTAATCACTGGTATCATGAAGGCTAATAGACTACAATGGCTGGGGCATATAGAAAGAATGGAAGATAATAGGGAAACAAAACTCGCTTACACTCAGGAAATAAATGACCGTAGACCCCGAGGTAGACCAAGAAGGCGGTGGAGAGATAATACATGTACAGACCTACAAGCACTTGGAATCAACGACTGGCAAGAGAAGGTCCACCAGAGAGACGAATGGAGACGGATTGTATTTGCAGCAAAGAACCTCAATGGCTCGGAACGCTGAAGAAGAAGAAGAAGATTATTATTATTATTATTATTATTATCATTATTATTATTATTGTTATTATTGATAGTATTTTTTTCTCCTTTTCCTCCTCCCCCTCCTCGTTTCCTTTTGCAATCACCAGGTATGTATCTTATTTATTGTATTGTAATTGTCTACTGTCTCTCTAGAGCTGAGGTGTAATATTTGCCTATTTCGGTAGACACACCAGACGTTTACTCCTCCGACTTCTGTATGTAGAGTTAGTCTTCCCGCCTAGTTTTGCAGGAAACTCCACTGTCTCAGTGCAGAGGCCTCATCTACGATCCTTTCTCTCTACAGAGGCTGCATCTGAACAAGCCCATCCATACCGTCCACATGCATATCGCTCAGCCCTGAAGGGAAGCATTCGTATTCCCCACTATCCAGAGAAGCGTCCGTTAATGCGGGGACGACACTTGATGTTCTGGCTCTGGGCTCACCCAAAGAATCATTAGGTCTAGCACATATTTGCTAGGACTCGCTTGTGTATATTGGTTCTGATGTTCTGTTAAAACAACCCTGGGTGTCAAACTCTACGGAAGCCTACAAGAATAGCAACAGACAGTGTTATTGAATAAGAAAACGAAATTGCAGATATTGACTAATTCCAAGCTAACGAAACTGCATTCCCATCGTCAATCCTTCAGTAATAATGACAGGAGAACTTTCGGATGGTCAACATCTTTTTCTCCAAATAGATTTACTCTAACTCATGCCTAAAAAGTTCTTATTAAAAAAAGGCACAAACAAAACACGGTCAGAAAAGTCTGGAGTTGATAATGATTATATGTATTAGATTTTGAAACTCGACAAAGCTTTTATGGACACCCTGGGACATTAATAAACGACGTATGATGTTAAAATATGTATACATGTGTTCTATTTATACAGCAACGTTTTGTTACACCCATCAAGGAAGAGACCCCAAACGTTCTGGCACTGCAAGAGCCAGAGACAACACTAGCTGCTCCACCTCAATTCGCTCAAGGCGGCCATCGCTATCCAAACAAACTGAAGGGGACTTCACCTATCCGGGCCCCGCTGCTGACATTTTGTTAGAGAAACAACTGCTGCTTCTTGCCCCGGAGACCTTTCAATGTTTCAGACATGCCAGCATTCTGCAACTGCGCTTCCAGCAAGGTGATCGGCATTGACACAAGCTGCTGTTGCTGTCTGCCTCTGTACATATTTGCTGGGGGGATGTCTGTGTTACCGATGTAAATGGAATGCAGCAAGTGGCTGTCGGTGTGAAAATAGCGTACAGTGCATGCATCGATCAGCTTGCCTCCGGTAACATTCTTTCACTGCGAACGGGTGATGTACAAGACTCTTCATAAGGCGACATACGATATGGCTGAAGTATGTTTCAAACAATCACTTCATCCATATATACTATGTGACCCTAACAAGCACGCGCATGGCCACATAGATACGCCATGAACACATCAACACATAGATAGATATATACACACATGCACGAAGCAATACACAGGAACACACCCAGGTAGGTGAGATATTGTTTCATTGATATGGGTTAAAGAGGGCTGTGGTCTTGAGGTATGGTGTCCGCCTCGACTGCTGGAGGTCTCGGGTTCAAGCCCCGGTGAGGACCGGGTTTTTTTTCACGTGGACTTCTAGTACCAAAATTCCCCCTTGTCTCTGGATAGTGAGATCGGGCGCCCGTGTGTATTGTTGCGCACGAAAAAAAATCCCTTGGCAGTTGGAAACCGAAAAAAGAGTAGCCCAACGGCGCTGCCCGTGCAAAATTTCAAGTTAAAAATCTACCCAAAGTATTTCAGGACCCTCGCCGGTGCTACGAAGTTCGTGCACTGAGCTGAGATTCTCCGAACTCAGGCTTGAGTTAGGATTGAACGGAGCACTTATGGGTTACACCCGTGTGTCGTGATGTTGATCCGTCGACTAAACTAAACTAAATATGATATGGGCTGCCATAGCGACCTAGCCTAACATGGGTACCTAGAAATTAGATGGGAAGTAAAGGCTGTCGGAGTAATATTTAATCATCGCACGTCGAGTGCCATTTGTCTAAAATATGTGTCTAGCACCATATATAGAACACGCTTCATGGCGTGAAAGGAATCCTTGACTGCACTTTACTTAAACAGAAGAATTTTAAACCGCCGTAGATTGTACGGAATCCTGTGTCTAACATTCAAAATTCAATTCATTCGCTGTTAGCGAGGATTTGATCAGCCTCTATTCATAGCCGTGTTGTGTCAAAATTGAAGCTATTGTGAATTTTCTCGAAGTGAATATTTATAATGCGGCATTTATTCTTATATATGAACTGATCGAAACAACACTATGCTTACTTTTAAGGCGATTACAGAGAAACAGTTCAATTGTTCGCCCCAAAGCAACTATTTTCACATGTGTGATCTATATGGGAAGCAGCTGTCAAATATAACAGCTTATCTTTGTTCGATTTGTTGTACTGCGCCGGTGCAATCCCACTCACCCCCTCCCCCAAACCCCCTGTTTTTGATTAAATTTGCAATGGTTTAGTGAAGCGTTCTTTTCTCTGCTACTAATCAAATTTCCTGTTTCAATACATTTTCATTTTCTGTTTCTGATTAAATTTGCAACGTTTTAGTGAATCATTCTTTTCTCTGGTTCTGTTGAAATTTGCAATGTTTTAGTGAAGTATTTTTTTAAAATGCATTAGTGGTCAAGCTGTATAGATTACTGATGCTTTCTCTATTGCTAATATAGTACTATTAAATCTTAGCTAGCCGACTCTGTGACAAAGGGGTTACAGACGCAATTCATAATCCCGCTTACCGCGTTCTTCTTCTTCTTCTTCTTCTTATTATTATTATTATTATTATTATTATTATTATTATTATTATTATTATTATTCTGCGTTCATCCGGAGTGTTTTTTTTTCCAGACATAATTGCGGTGTGTCTCGTTATACACCCTTAGGCCAAAAAGCCCTTAGGCCAACACATCCGACTTTGCGTGCGTTTTTGAACCAGGTTAGCATTCCTGAGGGACTCTCACTTTTGTGGTACCGTCCACATCCCAGCTGGTCAAATTAGAACGGTCGAAGACTTAACGGTCAGCCCTTAAACGAAGGCAGGGGCAGTCCATTGGCATTTTCAGCCATCCAAGGAGGCCTCCATATTTGCAGAGCCGGCACATAATGCTCTGGTGCTGGGCTCACCCAAGGAATGGCCACGTACTGCACATGGCTGCTTTAATTCCTCACTTCAATGTATTGGGAATTTCGTTCACTACGCGCCGCTCCCCACACAAACCAGGAACGGTCGGTCTGCAGACGGCATCCACTCAGCGAGCTTTCCGTTCGGACACGTGCTAGTCGTTGTGCCCGGAAGACAAAATAGTCAGAGCTGTTCCGGGCACGAAGGACATTCGGACGCCTAGATAGTCAGAGCTGTTCCTAGCACGAGGGACATTTCACTCGGACGTTTTTGCGTTGTACCAGTTTATTTGCAACCTTTAGGCCAGAACATCCGACTTCTGCGGGCGTTTTTAATCAGGTTAGCCTTCCTGGGGGTTTCTAGGGACATTCTGTTGTGGTGTCACCCATATCTCAGCTGGTCAAGGTAGGACGGTCAAAGACGTCACGGTCAACCCTCAAGGGAAGGCAGGGGAAGACAATGGGCATTCCCCGCCATCCAAGGAGGCTTCCATAAATGCATAGCCGACACACAGCGCTCTGAGACTGGGCTCAACCAAGGAATCGCCACGTCGTGCTCATGGCTGCTTTAATTCCTCACTTTCGTGTATTGGGTATTTCGTTGGCCACTGGCACTCTCCACACAAACCAGAAACAGTCAGTCTACAGACATCCCCTCAGTAGGCTTTCGCTTCGGACTTCCACGTAATGTATTCTCTAGCCAAGTGTTCCATTTCGTGTTAACGAGACATCCACTCAGCAAGCTTCCGCTTTGGACTTTCACGTAATGGATTCGCTAGCCAAGCGTTCCATTTCGTGTTAATGAGACGTTTCTCCGCCTTTGAATACACTCACTCAATGAGCTCAAGTACAAACTTGCATTGTAACTATTGCGTGCGTTTGGGGCGCTTTTTCACCTTTAGTAAGGCTCTCGAGGTAGGCTACATGTGGTGCCGGCTCAGCACCTTACCTCCATGCAGCAGAGAGCGAGCAACGGCCAGGCCCTCTCATCCGGGGGAACCCTCATATCCCTCGACCGAGAGCCTTCGAACAGGTGTTTAGACCAAGCATGTAATCGGCCCGGCTCTCACATCCGGGGTGGGGGGGGGGGGTGGGGGGGGGGTTTAATGACTTAGAGGCGCTCAGCCATTTACGTCAGCAGAGAGCCGTAGAATATGTGTCTGAACCAAGAATGGTGTGGCATCGTGCGCCTGATTCGGACTTTGACTGCCTGTCCTCAGTCTACCTGCAAGGCAGTTGGTGTGTGTCTCTCTTGGTCTGGTCCCTATCCCAAGATCTGTGCGACATGTAGCTGTACTATCGTCGCATAGCTCTTGGGGTCATTGGAACATGCAAGCCTCTCTACCACGACAAGGTGGCGACATATCAGAGGGGATATACGGCGTTCGAAACACAGCTGCGGGAGATTTGAAAGCAGACCGCATTGCATTGGTTTCCATGCAATGGTATGCGTGCTGGTCGTTCAGAAAGCAGTGCAGTGGCAAACTGCTGAGCGTAATCTTGCCTAAGAATCACAAAATGTGCTGGAGTTGACTGCTATGTGCTATAAAGGATATGCAAGAAACTTTTTTTTACTTCTGTTTTCACAGTCAGTCACTAAATCAATCAGTTAATGAAGGATGCCTGCAATAAAACTCCATCCTAAAATGTTGGCTTCTCGTCTTTGACTTGGGGACGTAAATTACCTCAGTGGGCAGTGTGGATTCGCTAATTGACATGTAAACAATCAGTCCAGTGTACTGGAAGCAGTAGTACATGTATGGACTACGCCTGAGTTCAAAGCGAGCGAACGAAAAAAAAACATCCCTTTCCTTCTCTCGTTATAGTATAACACCCTCATGGGCTTCTGATCGTCCATCTCTTGATGTTATCTTCACACTTCTCTCGCTATAGTATTACACTCTCACTGGGTGCTGTTCGTCCATCTCTTGATGTTATCTTCACACTTCTCTCACTATAATATTACATCCTCACGGGCAGCTTTTCGTCCATCTCATGGTGTTATCTTCACACTTCTCTCGCTATAGTATTACACTCTTACGGACTGCTGTTCGTCCATCTCTTGATGTTATATTCACACTTCTCTCGCTGTTGCTCAAAACAGTTCCCAAGACATTTTCTGGTGCCCATGTTATGCTGGATCTTTCTGATGTAACAATGCGGCGACGCGCCATCCAACCAGGTGCATCTTCTTCCTTGATGATTGACCTTTACTTGCTTGAAGGTCCGGGCTAGTAAATCGTAACCGTAGTAGACATCCAATTTATTAGGATGGCGTCTCTTTCCTTCTTTGCCTCTTCAGCGGCGTATGATGACAATAAAAAGAATTTCATAATTGCTAATCGATGTTGTATTCAATAGAAAAGGCAGTCGAAATTTCGTATTTCCATAACTCCAAAACTTGAGTATAACATCCCAGGATGTCAAAAAAAAAAAAAAAACCTGCCGCAGACAGCAACAGTTGAAGGCGCAACGAATTGTGCCAGTCCAAACACTTGTACCAATACTGATCCTTTTCCACAATTAAAGACGTGTTTATTAAGGCCTGTAAAATAAATAGAATATCAATTTTTTAACATCAAAAAATGAGGCTGTAGCACTAATATGTTGTTAAAAATAAATGTTTAAATAGAAATCCCCGATTTTAATTAATCTTCCCATAGATCTCAAGCAGCCAATACGCACTGACACTTGAAAGGGATGCTTGGTAATTTTTTGGGGGGTTTCTTTGAAAGACGAATTTTACTTTTGGATTTTTAAACGTCTGCCAAAGAAAACGCGTGGAAAATTAAGTTTGTACTTTTTGTTTTTAAGATCAACAATGCTATGACGCTTAATAGTGTCTCATTGTGGTTGAATAATCGATGAAGATTTGGTATAATAGTTGATGAATCAGTGGTATGATAGTTGATGAATCCGTTGTGTTATATAGTTTATGAATCTTTGGTGTGATAGCTGAGGAACCTGTAGTGTCATAGTGTGATTCTGTAGTGTGATAGTTGAGGAATCCGCAGTGTAATAGTTGATGAATCTGTGAGTAGTGGTTAGTGTTGTTTTTACATATCATTTGGGGAATGACGCGGGTGAATGTGAGGGATGATTCGGAGAATAATACTATATAATGGGCATACCAACAGATGGAGGGTAGCCCAAATTCATTCCACAAAGGGGAGCTAAGTAAGTAACACAAACTATGTCACAAAGCTGTGTAATTAACTCATGTATTTCTACTGGGTTGTAGTTATTATATTTAAAAACCGAGTGTTTGCGTGTGTACAGGCGTGTGTGTGTGTGTGTGTTTGTGTGTTTGTGTTTGTGTGTGTGTGTGTGTGTGTGTGTGTGTGTGTGTGTACAAGCGAGTCGTGACGGTGGTCTACCGAACCTTGTGGAGCTAACTCCCTATGTCTGACAATTGGGGCGGGGTGGTGTCGAAGCCTTCAATATTCACCACACTATTTAAACACTCTGAACTAACACCAAATGTGTCTTACAAATACAGAAATGCACTGACAGCGAAGAATTAATTAACGGGCGGATTATGATTCATAGAGCGACCTGAGCCGGAGCTATCTCGAGAGATAAAAATAACTACATGGATTGTTTTAAGTTTATTAGTTAGGGTGCAAAGTTGTGAGTGTAATAGTAAGTATTATGCTATGCTCATTTGGATAGGTTGTTAGAATCACCCCTGAACATGAAATACTTTCTTAGATTCCCTTATGTGACGTCATAACAATCCTTAAAAAATGAAGCGTGAATTGTCAAATCTCACGCGATGGGATTCTTAACTGCTTCAGGTCTTGTTTAATTTAAAGTTAATTATTAAACACAATAGTATATACGATATAATATTAAAAGTAGTATATTTGATGAGTAAAATTAAAATTAACGATGGCGGAAATTTTTAGGGGTTAGGATATCTACCATCAACAATTTCGATGCATATTTACGAATCCGATCGTCAGAAGACCCTAGTTTTTTCGTTATATATCTATTGTAAAGTAACTGACTGGTTATTATAATGGCGGTTATTATTATCTGTAATTGATTAGACTTAAACACTATCATTATACCAAAAGTGGCGTGTTAGCGCTCGTCCTGGGGCTGTGTGACAGTGTACAGCCGGTCACATGGTCCCATGTTTAAGGTGTACATCCGGGACATTGGTTAATGGTTCCAGCCGGTCAAAAGTGGCGTTGCTTCCGGTCACATGCTTAAGGATACATCAGGTAACATGATTAATGTTTACATCTGGTCAAAGAGGGCATTGCTTCCGCTCACATGTGTTAGAGTACATCCGGACACATGGATAAGAAGGGTACTACAAACAGGGTTTCCTGTCGGCTGTCGAAAACGGGAATCTAACTCGTGATGGCCACCATGTATGTGACTGATTCTGCTACCTCGTCAACAGAGCATCGGAAGTTTAAAATGGTCTCCATCTCTCTCTCTCTCTCTCTCTCTCTCTCTCTCTCTCTCTCTCTCTCTCTCTCTCTCGGCGAAAACACAAGAAAGATATTCTATACTTCCTACATACAAACGCATATTGATTATTGCTCCACAATCTGGAATGGATGCTCCAAATCAATAACAAAACGCCTTTATTCACTCCAGAAAAGGGCAGTGCGTCTAATCAATGGTGATAAGCTTCAGACAATTCTAAACTACATGAACGTCTTCAGTTACTGCCACTCCACAAACGCCTACTTTTTAATAAGGCTAAACTAATTCACAAAATCCTATTTCAAAATGCCCCAAACTACCTTTGGCCATTGTTTAAATATAATGCAAGACATACCGAACGACTAAATATACTTATATAATAGATAGGCTTATATAAAAACAAGCTTAGCATACTATGCCACTCAGTTGTGAAACAATCTTCCACAAGAAATCAAAGACACCACCAATCATTATACATACAGTCGCAACCTGTTTGAATACTACCTTAGGACAGACTACATGCCCCCTTAAAAAAAAAAAAAACACACAGCAACAAAGACAATAATAATGGTAAATTATCTCGAACGACAACTAGCCCCCCCCCCCACCCCCCCCCCCCTCCCAAAAAAAAAATTACAATATGTATGGCACGTTAAACCCACCTTGGGCATTCATGATGCCCATGTTAATCATTGCCTCAACGAGTCATGTATTATTGATTATTTTTCAATCATTTTAATACTTATTGTTCTTTTGTTGTCAAAGAATTGCTTCATAAGAGATGTTGAATGAAAGAATGTATGAGAGGAAATAGACAAGAAGGGCAGAATGTCAGACGGGCCTGCGTGCCCAATTCTTAACCCTTTGAAAATAAAGATTTTCGTTCCATCGTTCGTTCGTTCGTTCGGTTATATGTCTGTGTAGTCCTAGGATCACTGAGTAACACCATATTACACCCTGACATCAATACAACATAAGGCGGTCTCGAAAACAGCATACGCGCGTGTAACAAAGTCATCACAGTGTCCCACTAAGCCTTTCACGTAGTCGGAGAGGAGAGCTGTGATCACAGAAGCCAATCGGGGAATGCTTATCTTTACTTAACAACAAGCGGGTCATAGGGTGACGAGTGTTTAGTGCATTTTATCAACTGTATAATATTACACACGAACACAAAAAGCTGTCCCGGCTCGACCTTAGGCATCTCATGCAACATGACATGTCATGTGCGCGCTGTCCAGGCCAGCGAATGTATTGCGTCTCAATTCAACCATTTACACTTTCATTAATTTTTATGTCTATCCATAGGGGTCTTTGCATCTTTCAGCAGAAACCCATTTCCAAGGTCTATATATGTTTTTCAGCTTGTCTTCTCATTGCCACGTTTCACATCCAGACAAAAGTACAGGTTCTATATAACACTTCAACATTCTCTTTCTTCACCAGAAGAAAGGGTTAAACGTGTGAAACGGCAGCCGCACCGACCTCTAGAATTAAACATCTAATATGATGTTAACATGTATATTCTTTGAGTAGTCAATAAAGCAAAAACATTATGTCTTTACATGACCGCACCATAAGAATACAAACGAATGCAAATGACATCTTTTTTCTTGGTCATTATGTTTTCCATCTTGCAAAAGGTTACTTTCGCCATGACAAGTCTTGTTCCAATCTCATCAAAGCATCTCCCATAAGCTGTTATAGCTGTACCAAGATAGTGTTTCCGAGTCACTTGTTTAAGCAGTTACTTGTATATTACATAGTAGTATTTCTTTCTGCCTATTGACGAATATACTCTGCGACT
This sequence comes from Cepaea hortensis, assembly GCA_963921405.1. Lineage (NCBI taxonomy): Eukaryota > Metazoa > Mollusca > Gastropoda > Stylommatophora > Helicidae > Cepaea > Cepaea hortensis. The sequence goes on along the minus strand of OY992877.1, from coordinate 161,580,694 downwards.
GTTTGTAATTTTAATTCTAACAATAGTTGTTCATCGTATCCAACAAGCGCATCTGCGATAGGTTTCAAGTACTATTAAACGTCTGCCATTAATACGGTATCATCAAAATAACTGAGGTTATTGATGTGACGTCCCCAAAGGATACTTCCGCTCATATAGTCTACATTTCTGAAAATATTATCAGAAATAAGCTGGCCACAGTGGGAACAAATGTTGGCCAAATAAAGAAATATATCAAACGAACTTATAAATATGTCGACTGAAATAAGTAAACGTCTTAGCCAAATTGGGGGAAAATGCTGGCCAAATTATGAAATATCTCAACCAAACTTATAACAAGCAGGAAACAATGTTAGCCAAACTAATAAAAAATATTGGTTAATTTAAGAAATATGTCGACCGAAGTAAGAAAGTACTTTAGCCGATTTGGGGGGGGGGGGGGAGAGAGAGAGAGAGAGAGAGAGAGATGTTGAACAAATTAAGAAAATATGTTAATCAAATAAAATATGTAAAATGATGGACAAACTAAGACATATATATGGCAAAGTAAGATACATTTTTCCCGAAGGGAGAAAAATGATGCCCAAATTAAGAAATATGTTAGCTAAAGTAAGAAAATAGGTTAGTCGAATTAATCAAAAATTGTGGCCTAAGTAAGAAATATCTCAACCAAACTTATAAATATGTCGACGAAAATAAGAAAATAGGTTACATAATTAAGAAAATTTTCGCCAATTTAAGAAATATCTCGACAAACCATATAAAAAGTAACAAAGCCAAAGTAATGAAACTTTTGGCCACATTAAAAGAATATTTCAATCAAACTTATAAATATCTCGATCAAACTTATAAAATGTAGAAAACAAAATGTTGGCCAAATAAGATTGATATTAATCAAAGTGAGAAATATGCCAACCAAACTAGGAAATATGTATGGCAAAGTAAGAAAATAAGTTGGCCAAATTAATAAATATGTTAGTCAAATGTAGAAAATATTAACCTTAGTGAGAAACATTTATGGCACAGTAAGAAAAAGATTGGCCAAAGTAAGAAAATATGTTACTAAAACTAAGGAAATATGTTAGTCACAATAAGAAACATGTCGACCAAACTGAGAAAATGTGTTAGCCCAATTATGAAAAGATTGACCAAATTAAGAAAACTATTAATCAAAGTAAGAAAATGTGTTACCCAACTTAGGAAAGATGTTGGCCAAAATAAGAGATATGTTTAACAAATTGAAAAAAAATGACGGCCAAATTCAGAAATAAGTTAAACAAAGTAAGAAAATAGGTTAGCTAACGTAGGGAAAAAGAAGAGCCAAATTAAGAAGTATATCGACTAAAGTAAGGAAATGTGCTAGCAAAGTGTGACATCCACATACCAGCGTCTCTCATAGATACCCATCCTTCGATATAGAGGTATGATTTAGACTTTTTCTTCAAAAAATTGCCTCCAAAATTCAGGTGCGTCTTATACTCGAAATTAATATAAAAATTCCAGTGTTTGATTTAAAATTCCCACCAGTCTTAAAAATGGCCATATATTCGATGCCGCGGGAAACATATCTCTATCTGGCAACATTAATTAATACAAAAATGATTCAAATACACGCTCGTAAGCTAGCGCTACAGGGGAACTTACCAGACTTAAGGGTGGAGTTGGTTGGTGCTACAGGTTTATGAAGCGTCATGGACTTAGCATGCGAACCAAAACCAAAATATCTCAGAAAATGCCAAAAGAGTATGAAGAAAACATATTATCTTTCCATCGCTTTATTATCCAACATCGAAAGAAAACCAGTGTGGAACTAAGCCAAATAGCGAATATGGACGAAACTCCTCTGGCATTTGATGTGCCGAGTAACAGAAATGTTGCCATGAAAGGTGCTAAAACTGTAATTATAAAAACAAGTGGGCATGAAAAAAAAATGCACTACACTGTTGTCCTTTCTTGTTGTGCTGACGGTACTAAACTTAATCCAATGATCATTTTCAAGCGCAAAACAATGCCAAAACCTTCTGAAATACCGCCAGGTATTGTTGTTCACGTACATGACAAGGGTTGGATGGACGAGGCTGGTATGAAATTATGGATTAACAGAGTGTGTGAGAGAAGGAAAGTATAGTTCTCTTCTTGTGCTAGATCAGTTTAGTAGTCATTTGAAAAATTCTGTGAAAGAGAAATTGAGACAAGGAAATACAGAGCTTGCCGTTATTCCGGGAGGACTTACTTCACAATTGCAACCTCTTGATGTCTCGATAAATAAACCATTTAAAGTGTATATGAGAGAGGAATGGAACAAATGGATGATGGATAAAACTCAACATGAATTCACGCCGAAGGGAGCTTTAAAACGATCTACAATCAAACAAGTGTGTCAGTAGATAAAATAGTCGTGGTCTAGAGTGAGAGAAGATATTATTGTTAAATCTTTCAAGAAGTGCGGCATAAGTAACGCTCTCGATGACAGTTAAGACCATCTTATATATGAAGAGGACAACGATGACGATGAAGAGGAAGAAGAAGAAGAAGAAAGTTCAGATAACGATTTTCAGGGAATTTAAAGGTCGGTTCGGTTTTATAAACTAAGAATTTTTTTTTTAAAGTCTGGCTTTGCAATAAAATAATAAAAATGATAAAAATATTATTTATTTTTTTTTTAAATTGGCCAAAAATTAAGGTGCGTCTTATAGTCCGTAGAGTCTTATAGTCCGTAAAATACGGTAATTTTTCTAAAATGATACCCATCTTTAAAACCACGCCAGATCTTTACCATCAATGTTTAACATAGCCAACCTCATAAGCATGTCTTCTTGTTGTTATATTAACATGAATTAATAGTTACATACATTAGGTACACTGTTATGCTCTACTGCGCTATGATCTACAAGGTGAAATGGTTACAAGATAGTCAAATAACATATAATCAATTTTATCTTCTTCTTCTTTGCGTTCATCCGGAGTGTTTTTTTTTTAGATGTGATTGCGGTGTTTCTAAGTTATGCGCCCTTGGGACGAAACCCGTAGACCAACACATCCGACTTTAGCGTGCTTTTTTGACAAGGTAGCATTCCTGGGAGACTCACTTTTGCGGTACCGTCCACAACCCAGCTGGCCAACTTGGAACGGTCGAAGACTTAACGGTCATCCCTCAAAGGAAGGCTGGGACAGTCCATGGCATTTTCCACCATCCAGGGTGGCTTCCATAATTGCAGGGCCGACACATAGCGCCCTGGTACTTGGCTCACCGAGGGAATCGTCACGTCCTGCTCATGGCTGCTTTAATTCCTCACTTCAATATATTGGTCATTTCGTTCTCCCGGGCCGTTCCCGCACAAACCAGACTGGTCTGCAGTCGATATCCAATCAGCGAGTTTTCGATTCGGACATGTGCTTTTCGTTGTGCCCGTCAGAACTGTTCCAGACACGTCGGACATTCGGATAACTACCTAGTCAGAGCTGTTCCGAACAAGAGCGGCATTCAGAAACTAGGTAGCTGTTCCTAGCACTAGGGAAGACTAGTTAGGGTTTTTCCGGCCACGAAAGACATTTCACTCGGACGTAATTGCGTAGTGCCAATTTTTATTTTGCCGCACGTAGGCTGGCACTTCCGTCTTCGGCGGGCATTTTTAATGAGATTAGCCGGGTTTCGAGGCAAGTTAGACTCTTATTTCGACTTCCATTCAGCAAGCTTTTGCTTCGGGCTGCCACGTAATGGATTCGCTAGCCACACGTTCCATTTCGTGTCAACGAGACAATCTTCCACCTTTGACAACACTCACTCCATGAGTACGGTTACAGACTTTCATCGGAACGTGCGACCGAGGTGTTTTTCCACCTTTAGTATTCGCTCACGATGTAGGCTACATGTGCTGCCGGCTCAGCACCTTACCTACGTGCGTCTGTGGGCGAGAAAAGACCAGGCCCTCTCATCCGGGGATCCCTCATATCCCCCAGCTAAGAGTCTTCGAATGAGTATCTTCACCAAGCATGTAGCGTGCTCAGCACCTCACCTCAATTTTGATGTAGGTAAGTGTCGGCCGGGCTCTCACATCATAGGGTTTATGGCTTAGAGATGTTCAGCCATACCCCTCGGCTGAGAGCCTTAGAGGTTGTGTCCATACTGAGAATGTTGGCATCGTTCGCCTGATTTAGATTTAATAAGTACCCTATTAAGACATCGATTAAATATATTACTAGCGGCATCTCCAATTCTCCATATCTTCATGAAAAGTACAATTTCTGGAACAGTAAACATATTCATATTCAATAGGTTTCCATCTACATGATAATATTTCCAAGCGTCATCTTTCTTCTTAGCATAACCCCGTATCACACCATCAGACACGAATCTCCTTCACTGTTCTCACAAAGTCTCTATTCCATAACAACTAATTGACCTACCTGTCATCAGTTAGATTCTTTCCATTATCCAAACTCTGCGTGGTCATTATCTCACTTTGTATTATCCATATCGTCAGCTCTCCTAATTATGTTTCACCATCTGTCACCAGCGTCACAGCCTTCAACCAAACCTTCAACACTTTCTTCAGTCCAGACACTTAAAGACCCGTTATGTATCTTCTGTAGTTGTGTCAAGTGTGTCTTGTACTTTTATATGAAAGGATATTTCACATTACATAATTATCAACTTCAGCACTTCCCCTTTTACATTATCGAAAGCTTCAATTTACCAGTCAAGAGTATCTGCTACAGAATCACTTATACAAACTGCTCTAGCATCTCTCTACACTCTTGGTTTTATTTCTACTATAAAATATCTCTGTATTTTATAGATAGCTTCACAACCTTTCCCGGTCACTTCTCCAAGAGCTTCAAACCTCCATTGTACACAAGCTCCAATGAAACAGCATGACGGTTAACAACATTAAGGCAATGCAACCTGTGGTTCCACCAATCATAGTTTCGATATCATCTGGGTATTCGTCATCATGGGGCCCGTTCACATGGCTGACATCTTCAAATTTCTATACCACAGTGTCTACTACACTAACCTTCCATTGTTCCCGCGCCCAACAATACAAGGATTTTATCGAAGTCTAGGTAAAGTAACATATCTACAGTTGTCAACTTTACATCCGGAATAGCGTCAAATCTCCAACCAACCAACAGTGTCTGCTATGAAGTCGGTCTTTCTTAAAACCACGTCTGCCTTATTGATCTCTCTAATACCATTTACCACATCTTCTAACCGACATTCATCGTTTCATACCACTTAACACTAACATTCTCTTTGATTATAGCGCAAGCGATTTTCTGCTGATTGGTCAAATTTCCCAACCTACTGGAGATAAATCGTCTGTCCCTTAACCTACTAGACACCTTTTTAGACAATTAATATGGTCATCCACCAGTATGGTTACTGCTAAGAAGGATGTCAAAGACCAACGGTCTTCTTTACAGATGCCTATAAAAGTATGATTCTACTCAGAATTATAGTGAGAAAAAGCAGAAAGACAATGGGGAAAAAAATGAAAATTGGTAAAGCGCAGTATGGATATGTTGAAGGATAAGGGACAAAATAGGGAAGATAAACATTCCGAACACTAATAGAAAGATCAAAATAGAAGAGAAAAGTATTAGACTAGTGTATAAGTTTATATACTTAGGGTCATTTATAACATCAGATAGTAGGTACACAAAAGAGCGTAAGAACAGATTTTTTTCCATATTCTTTACAGGATATTGCAGTCAACAGCAGCATTTTTCAGTTGCTGTCGATCTCTTGGCAAGTTTTACGTTTAGTAGTTTGCCATTGCTTTCTGAAAGACCGGCTCACATACCCCCGTAAGTAACCAACGCGACGCGATTCGCTGCCGAATCTCGCGTAGCTGCATTTCGTACGAGAGTATACGGGATTACGAACAACGTCCTTAACGCCTACGCCAGGGAGACCAGCAAGAACAGAATAATACAAACAAAAGCTGTATTTCAGAAAATGAAAAGTATCTTATGCAATAAGTCACTATCATTGAAAATAAAAAATTAAATTTTAACAATAAAATTTAAAAATTATAAATATTAAATGTCTTTTTATTGTTTTTATTTTAAATGTTTCATGTAGAAATAGCGACAATTAATTAATCGTTAGTGTGATAGTTGAGGAATCTGCGGTGTGACAGTTGAGGCATCTGTGGTGTGATAGTTGATGAATCCGCGGTGTCATTGTTGATGAATCCGTGTCCGTGGTGTCATAGTTGATGAATCCTTGATGTGATACTTAGTGAATCTTGATGCGATAGTTGATGAATCCATAGTGTGATTGTTGATGAATCCATGGTATAATAGTTTATTAATCCATGGTGAGACAGTTGATGAATCTATTTATGGTGTGATATTTGATGAACCCATAGTGTGATAGTTGATTAAACAACGGTGTGATAGTTGATGAATCCATGGTTTCATAGTAGAAGAACCCATGGTGTGGTCGTTGCTGAATCCATGGTCTCATAATCGAAGAATCCATGGTGTGGCCGTTGATGAATTCATGCTGCGATCGTTGATGAATCTATGAAGTGATTGTTGATGAATCCATTGTGTGATAATCGACTAATACGTGATGTGAAAGTCAGGTTTTAATCAGATATGACTGTACTACCGTATGACAGTAGATGGTACTACCTGCTTTCTGTTAGCACCGAATGTTGCGCTGCGCTCACTAAACCCAACACCGTATAAGGTGTCAAGAGCTTCGGGCAATTGGAAGGGTACAGGTCTTATCCTAGTATGAGCAAATTAAACATAAAGATTAAATGTCATGGCAGAGCAGGGACCCTAAGCCTTGGTATGCAACTGAAATAGGATGGAAGCTTCGACAGGTGTGCAGTTGATTAAGCTTCTACAGCTTGTCTTTTTCCAGACGTATTTGTGGCACTTTTTCTATGGATTAAACTAGGCAAGCCGAGAGACGGATCGAACTATATGGGAAATACACGGTAAATTCAGCCCAGGCTTTGTTCTATGGAGAGGTTAACTTCATTCTACAAACTACTGTATATCAAGACGGCAAGGTGTCAGTCAATAGTTTATGAATCCGCGGCGTAAAGGTCGATGAATACGTGGTGTGATAGTCGATAATATTCGCAATAAATAATGTTCTCATTTAGCGGAGAATGTTGATGTGGTGTTTTTTTTTTTTTTCGCTCACTCGCTTTGAACACAAGCGTAGTCCATACACACTATCTATAGTAGTGATGGACTGAATTTTGCGTGTGGATTAGCTTTCCTTATTAGCAGTGTCCCTCACCATCAAGCGAACCCACTCCGACTTCAGAGGTACTTGTAATTTACGTTCCCAAGTCAAGGACGTCAGGTCAACATTTTAGATTTTTAGATTTTTAGATTATATATATATATATATATATATATATATATATATATATATATATATATATATATATATATATATATATATATATATATATATATATATATATATATAGGGCTATTTTAGGATTAAGCTATATAAATTAATCTGTGAAATCATATTACGATTGTATTATCGTGTGTTACCGGTACCCTAAGGTGAAGCAAAGAATAGTAACCCTGCACCTTATCAGGCTTGTCGTAACAGGCGGCTTAGAACGGGTTGTGCTTAGGACAGGCTGCCCCATCACGTTGAAAACTTCGGTCACAAAATCCAACCAACCATGAACAGCAGACACTGTAAATAAAACAAAACAAGGCAGTGAATCAAGAGGATAGGAAAGTCTTATAGAAGAGATATGATACGCTTCCGAGAAAGCTGCAAGGAGTCCGGGAGCGCTGGTTTTATTTTTTTTCTCACCCCGGAAGATCTCCAGGATTGGCATCTCGAATGTTAAAATGATGTATGAAATAAGTATACAGCATAGGTGGCAGCAGAAATTAAATACTATAATATTCGCATCTTGGGATTGTGTGAAACAAGGTGGACCGGAACAGGTCAAGAGTATCTAAACAGTAGTGAAACAGTGCTGTACTCAGGCCATGAAGAGGAAAATTTCTCCACATTGATGGAGTGGTGTTAATGTTAACCAAAGACAGAAGGGAGGCATTATTAAAATAGGAAGCATTCAGCTCGAGAATAATAATAGCAAGATTGAGAACTAACAAACATAATAATAGACATGAATGTGGTTCAGGGGTAGGCACCAACAAATGACAGTTTTCTGTTAAGGAGGAATTTTTTTCCCAATGACATTTCAAAACGTAACTGGCTATCTAAGAAATGACAATATAAAAATTTTGATGGGTGACCTAAATGTTAAAATATGTTTGGATAACACTGGCTACGAAGAGGTCATGGGAAATCATGGACTAGGGATAATGAATGGAAAAGACCTGACAATAAGGATAGGAAATCCCTTTGGATTCTGATGTGGCACTATGAGAATCCACAGAAAATCATTAACTTAAAGAGGGCAACAAATGAAGATGTAAGTATAGAGTTCTTCATAAGGGAAAATTGAAAGATGCATTTTAAATAAAACCGGAAGTACTACGGGGATTTCTTTGGTCACCATTATTATTTGTACTGACTTTAGAATGGATTATGAAGGCAAAAACAAATACCTCCAGAAATGGAATTCAATGGACCTAACAAAGCAAACTGATAATTTGCACTTCGCGACGACATTGCACTCTTTTAACACACACGTAATCAAATGCAGCATAAACTAATTACTATGGAAGCGATGTAACAACAATTAAGTCTAAAATGCATAGAGGTAAGACAAAAATACTGAGATCAACTAAGCAAAGAACAACCCAATCTCACTTGGTGGAACCCCACCACAAGAAACGGAATTATACACCTATGATGGGCAAAATGTAGACAAGCATGGGGGAACAGATTGAGATTTTAAAATAAGAATACAAAAACCAAGAATAGCTTTAACAACATTAGGACATTTGTGGAAGTCAAAGAAAGCTAAACTCAGCACCAAACTTAGAATGTGTAACTTCAATTTTAAATCATCACTACCAAATGGTTCAGTAACTTGGGGAACAGCTATAAGAATTCTATATAAGCTACAAACAATTGATTAATTGGTGCCTGCGCGGAACACGGAATAAAATAGTATGAGAGAAACAATAATGTAGAGCTCGTGGAGAGAACTAAATAAATACCAGAGAAACAAAAGACACTAGCGCTGGATGGGACACACACTGAGAAAACCTGAGGACAATATTAATTAGATACTCTCTTGTCTGTAACCTACAAGGTAAACGGAATAGCGGGAGACCTAAATACACACGGAGAAGAGAATTACAGACAGAGACGAATTAAACTTGTAGCACATGCAGAAAGCCGCAGGAGATAGCAAAAGATAGAAAGGCTTTGCGTGGTTTGGTTGAGGGGCCATGACTTCATGTGGGATGAAGGGCAGAAGAAGTAGAATGTCTATATTAGGGTATATTGTTACATATGTATGCAACTTGTTGCTATTAAACCAAATGTAGCGAACATTACTTAACCTAGTAAGAAATAGTCTTCTTCTGCTACAAGTCATGGTTCATTTGCAAACAAAGATTTGGGAACGAATCAGGGATTATATCCATATAAAGGAAAGGTTAACTACCTCTTAATAACCGGTAGCGTTTATAAGTAAAGGATTCTTTTCCAGGTCATGATATGTATTGGGTATATGGTGTCAGTCATATAGTTTAGGAATCATTCAGCATTCGAAAGCATTTTTTATTGTAAATCACACCTGTGGCCTTTACTCCCGTCAACATTTCCTGCTACTAATTTTGGGCTGCTTCCATGTCAGTTTTAAAATATTTCCCGCCACATTGTGGATTCGAGCACATGACCACCGGCTCGCCAGTCAAGCGTATTAGCCCCAGCTCCATCTCGCCTACCTTTCGCTTATAAAAGAAACTGAAGATCCTTGTTATCAGTCCCGAGGCGTATTGAACATACTACTGGGCATACATGGCTAGTCCCAGATATTCACAGATCAATCGGCACTCTCCAGGTAATCATATCAATGTCGCGCTGCCACCTATACTTGCCAAGAGATCCTTATTTGAGACTGAATCAAATTAGAAACTCGGGTCAATTAATAAAGACCTTCTTCTCCACGGGAATTCGAATCCCTGACCACTGGGCTGGTAAACAAGCGATCTAACCACTACACTTCCGTGGTTCCCGTAACCTTCAACTTATATTCTAGTTATTTTATTCATTTGCCTTCTAGAGTTCAGTGCAGATGTGCTATTGACCAGCTACACTTTCCACGATTGTGTTCTCTTGAGTTCGGACGACCAATCAATTTCTGACGGTCCCCTTATTATAAAGGCTTTCAGCTTGATCGAATCTAATAATAAGAAAGACGCCAGTGTCAACTGTAGGGCTGCAGTAATGAAGCTAAAGTAAAGCATATAACAATGAGAATATCAACAGCACCTACAGGCATATGTGACTTTGGAATGATTCAAGAACCCTTAACCTGACTAACCTCTGTCTTTCATCTCCAGACGGAGAACAGACCCTCAATACATTCACTACACGCTTTTTCCAAACTTGTTCATGATTGGTAAAATTTTGCAGCTAAAATTTACTACGGAATGAGGTAGCCAATTGTCGTGTCCTCCTTTAAAGTGTCGTCCCTGGAGTGAGGAGATCCGACACCCACATTATAATATTATTTTTTTCCCCCTCAATATTCTGGAGAATCCACCCGCTTCCGTCCAACACACTCCATCAGCCTATGGACACCTTTTCCTATCACTCTCACACTGTCGTACTATGCCCCCTTCTCATACTTCCCCAACGCAACATACTCAACAACTCTTGCTTCTAGAAATTAATAAAGATTAATTTATTAAAATAAAAGTGTAACGTGTATGAGACGTGTATGCGAAGAAAATGTGTGACGTGTTCTATAAAGTGTGTAGACTCTGTCTCTCAGACATCAACTCAGTCAGCTGATCACAGCAAAGATAGACCACAGCACGTTACGTCAGAACAAGTACGTCTCACCCGTTGCCGAAACCATCTTGCCGGATACTGCTTTGCCTCTGTAGACCTCTGGTAATCCAATTTCATGAACATCCGAAATAGACACCGGTGGTATTAACAGTTAATCATGGACCGGTTGCCCTCTACACACTGTCCGTTCCTAACGTTCCTAAACAAACTGCACAAGTCTTTTGCAGTGTGTACGCAGTTAGTTAGTTAGTTAGTTAGTCGACAGATCATCCTCGTTGCACATCGAACCATTCAGTCCATAAGTGCTAATTACTAATGTTAATTGTTACTGTACTAACACTAGGTACAGCCGGTTCTCGGTTCGTTACTACTGTCTAATGCTGTGTGGTGCATCAATATGCATCACTCTCTTTGATGAATCAATTTCCTTCTAGCGTAAGTTATGTTTCTGTATGCAACTTTATTGACTCTTGAACTGGTGTTCTTCAGAATGGGTTTTTTAATTCTTTCCCAAAACTTGTAGAGTTTCCTTGGATCTGGTAGGGAACCTAGGATAGAAACAACACATCTGGTGATAGTACTAGTCACTGATCCTTTCGGCTGAGTGTAAGCCTATCACCTTGCTTAATGATCTTTAGCTAACTAGATTTAGTCACAGAGCAGATTAGCTACCCACCTAGAGTCGAATCAGGCTATGACAAAGGAAAAATATCAGCAAACAGAATGCGGAACCCCGCCCACTAGGGACACCTACGGGAAGATCCCAATTATCCCTCATTACTCAATTCTCAACTAGTAAAGCTTATCAACACTTCACTAATCTATTCTTAACTAGCAGAGTTAATATCACTATTCTACTCTAACTAGTTTCCACTAACAGTGCTAATCATCACACTTTAGTTTAACAAGGCCACAGTCTATATTAATTAGAACTAATAGACTATATTGACTACCTTATGTAAAAACCGCCTCATTCCCGGGATGGCTACTACACTTTGCCATAACGGCACATGCTAGTTAATGTTAAATTAATCTAACACTGTAGAGCTCTCCCACAAACACATCCATCATAATCCACGGTTCTTGGTCAACTCCCCCCTAGTTGATCCCAACTCGGGTTTATATGGCAAACTACCAAAGTTGGCCACGTGATGTTATCCTTTATTCCCCCACACAGGTGGCACAGTGGCAAATCATCCCCTGTCAAGAACTATTTTCCTGGCTCTAGTCCTGCCAAAGTTGTCAGTAATAGTCTAGATTCTCAAAACAAGCCAGCTAGTTTCTGTCTAGTTACAACAAAGAGTTGCCAATAACCCCGTCAATCCTCTCGATGTTCCGGAAACAAGACTTGACAGATGTACTGTTTCCTGTCTCTCGCTGCCAATTCCGGTTTGTCTCTGACTGTTGACAAACTGTCAAGCTTCTGTTCAGTGGTGACAATCCCAGCAGCCATTTCGCCTGATGTCCGGAACTATAACTGACAGACAGGGCTGTTCCATGTACTGAGCCGGGCAAGGCTATGTGATTCTAAATGTTTATAAACTGCCAACGCATTGTATCCCTTCCTTCTCACTCACCACCAAATGTGTTTATGGGCTGACACGATGTAACCTGTGCAGCTGTGTTTACTCTGTATTCGTTGAAACCCTTGTTGCTTAGCAGATAGTCCGGTTAATCAAAAAATCCTCCCTAACAATCAGCTGGGTAAACGCACGGTTTCATTTTGTGACATAGGCCCCCTCTTAAGAGAGTAGTCCATCTCACTCTTCTCCACCGTGAGTTTAATCCAGATGATTCATTCTTCTTCTTCAGGAGCTGGGTGTCTTGACAAGAAGTCCGCTCCAACATTTTCCTTCCCAGGAATGTACTCCACTGTGAAGTTATAGGGTTGAAGTAACAACGACCACCGCATCAAACGTGCGTTGAGCTTCTGAGAAGTAGCCAGGAACATCAGAGGCTGATGATCCGACTGGACCCGAAACTTAACTCCATACAAATATGGCTGAAATTTTTGCACTGCCCATACGAGGGACAAGCACTCTCTCTCGACGGTTGAATAATTCCTCTCCGCCTGTAGAAGTTTCTTACTTGCGTATGCTACAGGTTTCAAAACCGAAGCATCGTCTTTTCCTTCCTGTAACAAAGCGGCTCCAATTCCAATCGCACTCGCATCCGTTCTCAACACAAATGGTTTGGAAAGGTCAGGGAGCTGTAATACAGGTTTGCTGATCAAGGCCTCCTTTAACTGACTATAGGCATTCTCACATTCTGGTGTCCAAATGATTTGATCCGGTAATCCCTTTTTCAAGGTTTCCGTCAACGGAGCTCCCAGTTCCGTGAAATGTGGGATAAATTTGTGGTAGAACCCACACAACGAGAGAAAAGATCGCACATCCTTCTTCGTTTTTGGCCTTGGTGCATTTCTGATTTTCTCCAGGTTCTTCTCTTCTGGAACAATGTGTCCTGGAGTGATGGTGTGACCTAGAAATTCCAGAGTCTGGTAACCAATCATGCACTTGGTTGGACGAGCAGTAAGCCCTGCTTCCTTGAGTCTATTAAACACTCTCTCCAAGGATTGTAAGTGGTCATCCAAGCTGTCACTGGAAATCAGAATATCATCCATGAATGAGATGATGGACGGATCCTGTAACGGATCTAGTAAAGTCCTCATCATGCGTGTAAACACACTAGGTGCATTGCTGAGTCCAAAGGGCATGACCTTGAATTCGTAGTGTCCACTGGGTGTACTGAAAGCTAACAGTGGTCGAATCTCCGGTTTGACTGGTATCTGATAGTACCCCCGACTCAGATCCACCTTCGAAAAGTACCGAGCCTTATGGAGCCTAGCGAATAACTGAGTTGGATTCGGCAAAGGTTCCACCTGAAATTGTGTATGACTGTTCAGAAGTCGGTAATCTATACACAACCTGTGTTCTCCACTTGGTTTGCGTAACAAAACTACCCCTGCATTGTATGGGGATGTGGATGGTGCAATCACATCATCCTCCAGCAATTTGTGTATTTCCTCCTCCAGGGCCTTTTCTTTAGAGAATGGCACTGGGTAAACCTTTTGGCGAACAGGCTCCTGTGTGGTCAAAGTCATCTCGAACTCAACCAACCTCGTTCGTCCTGGTTTATCAGTCAGTATCTCCTTATGAGAATTGAGAACCTGGGTTATCCTTTCCCTCTCCTGGGAGGTCAGATCAGGGTTCACTTTCACATCCCTATAGGTTTCCTGGTGTACCAAGGGATATTCCCTGCCCTCGCTGGTTCCCACTTCCGTCTCCACTGCAACTGCCATTGCCATGAGGTGAGCTGCCTTGTCTCCGGGTCTCTCTTCGTATTTCCGCAAGAGATTGATATGGAAAATCTTCGACTTTCCCCGGATCCGGATCTGATAGTTGGTTCTGGATATCACCCTTTCCACGGGAAATGGTCCTTGCCAACCTATCTCCAGTTTGTTGTTTCCCGTTGGGAGTAGCAACAAGACTTTATCTCCCACCTCTAGAGATCTTTCTTTAGACCTACGGTTGTAGTAAGCCGCATGTCTTTTCCTGGCCTTTTTCAAGTTTTGATTTGCCAGAGTCCATCCCTTGTGGAGTTTTTCTTTCAGTTCCTCCACGTATTGATAGGATGAGATCACTTCTTCTGACGTCCCCTCTTCAGTCCAACTCCTCAACATGGCTTCCAACGGTCCTTTGATTGGACGACCAAACAGCAACGTAGCGGGTGGTAGTCCTGTTGAGCCATGAGGAACTTCCCGATAGGCAAAGAGTGCTGCTGGGATATATTCATCCCACCTATCAGGTTTTTCCTGCGCTAGTTTCCTGAGCATTGTCATCAACGTGCCGTTGAAACGCTCTACTTGTCCATTGGCTTGAGGGTGGTAAGGGCTGGTATGTATGTGGTTAGAGTGAAACACCCTAAATACCTCCTCCATGAGTTTTCCACAAAACTGAGATCCATTGTCCGTCAGAATTTGATCCGGAAAGCCTAATCTGGTAAAGGCCTCCATCAGTGCGTCCGCCACTCGTTTCGAGTCAATCGTGGTCAACGGTATCGCCTCACCCCACATTGTACAGCAATCCACCATTGTGAGTATATACATGTTCCTCTTCCTAGTCCTGGGAAGTGGACCCACGATATCGATGGCTACCCTCTCGAACGGAGAGTTCATGATGGGCATCTCACCCAACATCACCGGTGCTGTCCAGTGTTTCGGTGCCACCCTCTGGCACTCAGGGCATGACTTCACATACCGACGCACATCATCTGTCATTCCCGGCCAATAGTAGTGGCAGGAAATCCGCTGCATGGTGGCGGCTATACCCATGTGTCCACTAAAGGAGATGGTATGCCCCATATGAAGAATCTGGGACCGATGAGCTTTCGGGACGACCAACTGACCGTATAGGTTGTCTCCCCTTCCTGCTCTCCTGTAGAGTATCCTATTCTTCATGTAGTACTGCCCCCGTCCTGGTGGATCAGCACTTTTCTGCAGCTTTTTGTAGCAAGGACGTAAAGTATCATCCTCACTCTGGGCAGTTCGTAGCTCCCCCGGCATTGGGTTAGTCACAATTGCGTCTGCCTCTTCCGTTTTCGTCTGAGAGCGAGTCTGCATTGCTCCCATATGGATTGGCTCCCTGGGCATTCCCAGAAAGACATACCGGCAACCTAGGATGACTGGAAAAATGGGATCGGTCAATACAGCGGCCTTGATGGTGCCGGTGACGTACCTTGACCGAATCTCCACATTAGCAATGGGCAACTTCATGGTTACAGCACTCTTCTGTGCAGGCTGTATGTCCAATGTTTCACCTGTGAATTGTTCTGGATGTACCAGATCCGCAGAAATCACGGCCTCCCCGTCCAGTCCTGTGTCGTATAAACACTCCACTTGACGACCGTTAACCTCTACCAATTCCACTACAGGTGGTTTTTCCTGGTCTGGAGTCTCTTCCTCGGCCTCGACCTGTTCGGTGGGCTCCACCTTAGGTTTCCCGGGGCACACGACGAATTGAGTGTCTCCTGACTCTCCTCTGCAGTCAATAGCATTGTGCGTATTCGACTGGCCTTGGTTGCACCATTTCCCTGTCCTAGATGTTCTATTGCCAGACTTGAGTGAGCTCTCCTGGTGGCGAGCTTCCTTGTTGACCTTGGCATTTTCCCTGATAACCTCCTTGGAAGTCACTTGACATGCTGCGAAGTGAGGGTTCTTAGCCTTCGATTTGCAGTCCCTCGTATTGTGAGAGGGTGACTTACAAATTGAACACCACTTCTCCGACCATGGTCGTTTAGGTATAGAGCTTGAAGTGCTCTTGCTTCCCTCCTTCTTCTTCTCTGAACTATCCTCTGATTTTTGCACATAAGGTTCCCACTTTTTTGTTCCTGAGTTTTTGGTTTTCTTCTTGTCATGTTTCTCTTGACTTTTGGAGTTGGTGGAAAGGTTCTCCCCTGCCTCCCCATGTACCTCGACGAACCGTTCTGCTAATTTAGTCACGAGGTCAATACGTTCCGCTCCTTGTTCTCCCAGGAACGTCCTGAGAGGTTTAGACATTTGCTTCTTCAGCTGGTCGACCACCATGAGCTCTTCCAGACTCTCATAGTCATGTGCGAATCCAGCCAAATCCATCCACTTATGGAGATAAGATTTAAGACGCAAACTGTAGGCGGCAAACAACTCCCCCGGTTCTCGTTTCGCTGCTCGAAATTTTTTCCGGTAGGTATGTGACGTAACCTCGAATCGTTTCAGCAGAGCCGTCTTTAACTCATCATAGTTGTTCTCATGTCCTGGTGGCAGGCGAGTATAAACCTCGTAACCGGTCCCGCGTAATCCCTGGGATAGCTTAAGATTCCATTTGTTACGCTCCAGACCCATAGCAACTGACATAGCCTCGAAGCGTTGAAGGTATTGGTCAATCTTCTCTTTGTCCTCCTCGTAGACCGCTAAAGGAAACTTCATAGCATGGTACCCATGTCCACCTACTGGTGTTGATCCTGGGATGGAGGAACCTCCAACTGCTCCCTCAGTTTCTCCATTAGATTGACTCTTGAGCTCGAGTTCCCGCATCCGGTACTCGTGCTCCCTTTTCTGTGCTTCTTGTTCAGCTTCTAATTTCCTAGCTGCTTGCTCAGCTTCAAATTTCCTAGCTGCTTGCTCAGCTTCCCTTCTCAATTCCAACTCGGCCTTTCGCTCTTCCCGTTCCGCTTGACGATACTCTCTCTCCACTTCCTGTATGTAATCCGTTAGAGAAGACCCAGCCAATCCCATTTCTTCCCCCCTGGCCTTTAATTCTAACGTGCTAAGTTTAGGGGTGGCCATTATACAGAGAGGTAAGCTAGCAGGTCTAGTACAATATAACTGCAAATTACTATACAGATATATGAACAAGTACTATAAATCTAGATATTACCACACACAGCACATTCACTCAGTGACAAGAGTAGAATCAGGACCACAGACCTATGCAGACGTGTGAAGTGTGAACAGGTAAGATATTAGTCCTAACCCCTATCCACATTCACTCTAGCTGGATTCTCCAATATGATATCTCCCTCTTATAACTACGGATCCCGTGTCAATAGACCCCGTTGTCAGAAGATCCCACTGTCAAAGGTTCCTGCTTGCAGGAGATCTCGCTGTCCAAGGATTCCGTTTACGGGAGATCCCGCTGTCCAAGGATTCCGTTTACGAGAGATCCCGCTGTCCAAGGATCCCGTTTACGCGAGATCCCGCTGTCCAAAGATCCCGTTATCGAGCCCCCAATAATGTCGTGTCCTCCTTTAAAGTGTCGTCCCTGGAGTGAGGAGATCCGACACCCACATTATAATATTATTTTTTTTCCCCCTCAATATTCTGGAGAATCCACCCGCTTCCGTCCAACACACTCCATCAGCCTATGGACACCTTTTCCTATCACTCTCACACTGTCGTACTATGCCCCCTTCTCATACTTCCCCAACGCAACATACTCAACAACTCTTGCTTCTAGAAATTAATAAAGATTAATTTATTAAAATAAAAGTGTAACGTGTATGAGACGTGTATGCGAAGAAAATGTGTGACGTGTTCTATAAAGTGTGTAGACTCTGTCTCTCAGACATCAACTCAGTCAGCTGATCACAGCAAAGATAGACCACAGCACGTTACGTCAGAACAAGTACGTCTCACCCGTTGCCGAAACCATCTTGCCGGATACTGCTTTGCCTCTGTAGACCTCTGGTAATCCAATTTCATGAACATCCGAAATAGACACCGGTGGTATTAACAGTTAATCATGGACCGGTTGCCCTCTACACACTGTCCGTTCCTAACGTTCCTAAACAAACTGCACAAGTCTTTTGCAGTGTGTACGCAGTTAGTTAGTTAGTTAGTTAGTCGACAGATCATCCTCGTTGCACATCGAACCATTCAGTCCATAAGTGCTAATTACTAATGTTAATTGTTACTGTACTAACACTAGGTACAGCCGGTTCTCGGTTCGTTACTACTGTCTAATGCTGTGTGGTGCATCAATATGCATCACTCTCTTTGATGAATCAATTTCCTTCTAGCGTAAGTTATGTTTCTGTATGCAACTTTATTGACTCTTGAACTGGTGTTCTTCAGAATGGGTTTTTTAATTCTTTCCCAAAACTTGTAGAGTTTCCTTGGATCTGGTAGGGAACCTAGGATAGAAACAACACATCTGGTGATAGTACTAGTCACTGATCCTTTCGGCTGAGTGTAAGCCTATCACCTTGCTTAATGATCTTTAGCTAACTAGATTTAGTCACAGAGCAGATTAGCTACCCACCTAGAGTCGAATCAGGCTATGACAAAGGAAAAATATCAGCAAACAGAATGCGGAACCCCGCCCACTAGGGACACCTACGGGAAGATCCCAATTATCCCTCATTACTCAATTCTCAACTAGTAAAGCTTATCAACACTTCACTAATCTATTCTTAACTAGCAGAGTTAATATCACTATTCTACTCTAACTAGTTTCCACTAACAGTGCTAATCATCACACTTTAGTTTAACAAGGCCACAGTCTATATTAATTAGAACTAATAGACTATATTGACTACCTTATGTAAAAACCGCCTCATTCCCGGGATGGCTACTACACTTTGCCATAACGGCACATGCTAGTTAATGTTAAATTAATCTAACACTGTAGAGCTCTCCCACAAACACATCCATCATAATCCACGGTTCTTGGTCAACTCCCCCCTAGTTGATCCCAACTCGGGTTTATATGGCAAACTACCAAAGTTGGCCACGTGATGTTATCCTTTATTCCCCCACACAGGTGGCACAGTGGCAAATCATCCCCTGTCAAGAACTATTTTCCTGGCTCTAGTCCTGCCAAAGTTGTCAGTAATAGTCTAGATTCTCAAAACAAGCCAGCTAGTTTCTGTCTAGTTACAACAAAGAGTTGCCAATAACCCCGTCAATCCTCTCGATGTTCCGGAAACAAGACTTGACAGATGTACTGTTTCCTGTCTCTCGCTGCCAATTCCGGTTTGTCTCTGACTGTTGACAAACTGTCAAGCTTCTGTTCAGTGGTGACAATCCCAGCAGCCATTTCGCCTGATGTCCGGAACTATAACTGACAGACAGGGCTGTTCCATGTACTGAGCCGGGCAAGGCTATGTGATTCTAAATGTTTATAAACTGCCAACGCATTGTATCCCTTCCTTCTCACTCACCACCAAATGTGTTTATGGGCTGACACGATGTAACCTGTGCAGCTGTGTTTACTCTGTATTCGTTGAAACCCTTGTTGCTTAGCAGATAGTCCGGTTAATCAAAAAATCCTCCCTAACAATCAGCTGGGTAAACGCACGGTTTCATTTTGTGACACCAATCTTACGGCAAACTTTTTTTATTCGCCTCCAAATTCATGCACGGAAGGTTACAGTGTTACTATTTACGTTTATGAGTGGGACTTCAGGTCCAATATGGCGGTTATGTGAGCGACCCGTTAGTCCTTGAGTGTTGTTTGCTACAGGCGACAGTTTGCTTGTGTATCTTTCTTATTTGGACTGGTAGTAAGTACACGGTTCCGTTGCCCAGCTACTGAAATGAGTGCTTGGTGTGACACTGTGAGCTGTGAATTTAATGTGGAATGCTTTTTCGTCTATCGGTAGTGGTTTGTATTGTGAACTGTGTGTTAAGAAAAACAGCGCGTGGCTGGTTGTTGAAATAGCTGGTTTGCCTTATGTAGTAATGCTTATGCAACTGCTGGTTTTCTACTGACTGCTGCCTCCGATAACGAGAAATGTAGTTCTAGTCTTGTTGTTGTTGTTGTTGTTGTTGTTGTTGTTGTTGTTTAGTCCTGTAATGTATACATGTATTTCACTAAGTAATCTATTCATTCATCCATTTGTTATTTTATTATCCAACTTAAGAATAGTCGCGGTAGCTTATAGGCTAGGCGCTCGTGTTGCCGTACTGGTTGTCTTGGATTCGACCGGCATCATGACGGTTTCAAAACTGTATAAATGTACACGGTTTCCCTGTTCGACCCAACATAAAACGGGTACCAAGAAATGTATTGTGAAGTAAAGGCTGCCGAGATGATACCGACCAGGCCACCCACTGAGTGCCTTTGGTCTATACAATTATGGGTCTGGCTCCATATTCCTATTGTGCCTTGGGCATGTAAAAGGGACCTTTACTTAATTAAGAATACATTAATTTATTCATGAAAATGTGTATTTACATAATTAAAATATCCATCAACTAATTTACTCAACCCGAGCTACCTTGGCCACAGACATACATATTCCTGCATATCCTTCTAACGTCATCACATGTCGACTCCACACTTCACTTCAATGAATAACCCAGAGCTATGTCTGTTGTCATTCTTGTACAATAACTAACAAACGATAGAGACAAAGAGCAACTTATGGAGAAAGGATATTTTCTTTCCTCCACTCAGAAATAGAGCCACTGGAGGGAAGTCGGCTTCTGTAAACACAACTTGAAACCAGGTGGAACCTTCTGCGGATAGAAAGTCATACAAGTAACACATAAACAAGAGCAGCAGATGTTTGTAGTTCTGCACATGGTGGTATGGGAAAACAAACTCTCCCAGTGTGAACAGTAAATTACCTATTGACATACCAATCGTCAAGATCTAACTAGCAGTATCTTTGTTCTTTTATAGAGATCAGCGGTTTTAAAATATTCTCCCCTTTTCCACTAATATTTTTAAACCGGGTTTTAGTTTAAGATACATGCCGATATGGCTCTGAGGTCTGTGGTAGCTTATAACTCGAACCCAGATGTGGCGGATTTCTACAAATAAGAACCAGGGATTTCAACTCCCTCTGATCATCTGGTCATCCGGGCTTAAGATACTTCTCAAGGTCACACAATACAGAATTCAAAAAAAAAAATAGATAGGGAAGCACTTGAAGAACAGTTTGGTTTCCGCATAAACAGGGGCACAAGAGAAGCAATAATCTGTTTGAGGATGTTAATCAAAAAATATATAGAAGTTCAAAAAAATATATATGTGTGTTTTATAGACTACAAGAAAGCTTTTGATATAGTGCAACATGAACGATTAATTGCATGCCTTTAAGATACACGAGTAAACGGAAAGGACATCAGACTTATTAGTAACTTGTACTGGGGACAAGTGGGGCAATCAGATACGGTAATAATTATTCGACGCCCATACAGATCAAAAGTAGGAGTACAGCATAGGCGCGTGTTGTCCCCAGGCCTCTCAACTTAATAAACAGAAGGAATTTTTTTTAAAAGTCGAACTGCCTGGACATAACATCATTGGAAGACTCGTAAACAATCTTAGGTATACTGACGATAAAGTGTTACTAGCAGAAGACAAGCAAGAGTTACAAAATCTAATGGTACAAGTAAACAGGCATAGTACAGAATGTGGCTTAGATATTGACATCCAAACAAAGAAAACTACGATAATTAGCAGTGGTATAGAGGGGTTATCAATGAACATCACGATAGATGGGGAAGTAATAGAACAAGTAACAAGTTGTTTCTCCTATCTTGGACATGTAATAGGCCTAGCATATGATGGCAGAAGTGAAAAACAGAAATCAAAAGAGAATAGGAATGACCACAAATGCTTTCAACATCATGAAATCAGTATGAACATCCAGAGAGATTAACAAAGCATTAAAAATGAGTATTGTCAAATGTTATGTATATTCAACACTGCTATATGGCGCAAAAGCCTGGACAATGAACGAGCAATAAGAAAGTCGAATAGAGGCCCTTGAGATATGGATATCAGAAGAATATGTCGTATTTCGAGGAAACAAAAGCAATCAAATACAGAGGTTCTAGAACAACTTAGAACAAAAAGAGAGTTGATAAACGAAATAAACATGATGCAAGTTAAAAATTTCGGCCATGTTAGGAGACATAATAATAAAAATGTTTGCATATCCTTTACAGGACATCGCTGTCAACATCAGCATCTTTTAGCTGATTTTTGATTTCTTGGCAAGATTACGCTCAGTAGTTTGCCATTGCTTTCTGAGCGGCCGGCTCACATACCCCGTAAGTTACCGAAGCGATTCCAACCACTGCTGATTCTCACCGTCGTCACGTTACCTACGAGAGTATACGAGATTACGGAGAAAAGTTGCTAACCTCTAGGCCAGGAAGCCGCCGAGGAGACATAATACTCATAAAAACCATACTGGAGGTTAAGACGTTTTGTTCATCGTCCTTGTTCTTTTTCCACCATAGAGATGTTTTAGCATTTAACTGTTCTCATTCAGAAATGCTCGTTTGTGTCATTTGGTGTTAGTATGCCCTTGAAAGTATGTTTGATCATGTCTATTCTGTTAGCGGTATCTGATTTTCATTTCTGCCATGGTTTGCTATCACACATCCAAGATATGATTTGTTGACTGGTTTCTTGGTTGATCGGTTGGTGAATGCTGCTCTGGAAGATTGAGTTTTATCTCTTAAGTCCGATGTATTGATGTACAAGTCGTTTGAGCCCTGAAACTACCAGCACCATTCAGAGTTAAAACTTAGTTGCATATCCTTTACAGGACGTTGCAGTCAACACCAGAATTGTGTGCTGTTGTGATCTCTTGGCAAGTTTACGTTTAGCCCTTTGCCATTGCTTTCCTGAAGTACCATCACCCATACCATTTCGTAAAAAACACTAACGCAACG
>OY992877.1:161537580-161555080 GCA_963921405.1 Cepaea hortensis | reverse complement strand
TTGCCAATACTACGGACACTACTATCAGAGCAAGGCAGCCGGTAGTGGATACCATGTCACTGTGGAATGCCCGGAAATGAGACAGCTGATTAACAAGCTAAGGAAGATGCAACAGAAGAGCAACGTGTTGTGCAAGTCACATACAAATAAAATAATCATCACATCAATCGGAAATCCATCACCGCCAGCACAAGACGATTACTAGTTTATAGATAGACAGGTACGAATCACTTTTATGCGCCTCAGAATCGGATACAATCGAATATGCAACCACATGTATAAAAAAAATTTAAGATTGGAAAATCAGCTATGTGCGCATGTAAACTGGCGCTACAAGCGGCAGATCAAATACTCCAAGACTATATATATATATATATATATATATATATATATATATATATATATATATATATATATATATATCAAATATGCAATTGGACTGTCTGTCAAATTAAACGCAAATGTGAAGTGCTATGACCATCACATTTTAAGGCCTGAATGCAGGGAGGAACAAGTGGCCAGTCTTTCCTTCACAGTGCGGAGAACGGGCGCAGGCCTCGCACTCTCGTCCAACCGTAATCATGACATTATGAGCGCAACTTCCTAGCGATTACACTTACTCTCCCGATGGTCAACTAAAAGTAATGTAACATTATTGTGTCATTGTGAAGAAGGGTACAAGGGATTATTACATTATTGTGTCATTGTGAAGAGGGGTACAAGGGACTCTTACATTATTGTGTCATTGTAAAGATGGGTACAAGGGATTATTACATTATTGTGTCATTGTGAAGAGGGGTACAAGGGACTCTTACATTATTGTGTCATTGTGAAGAGCGGTACAAGGGACTCTTACATTATTGTGTCATTGTGAAGAGGGGTACAAGGGACTCTTACATTATTGTGTCATTGTGAAGAGCGGTACAAGGGACTCTTACATTATTGTGTCATTGTGAAGAGCGGTACAAGGGACCCTTACATTATTGTGCCATTGTGAAGAGGGGCACAGGGGACTCTTACATTATTGTGTCATTGTGAAGAGGGGTACAAGGGACTCTTACATTATTGTGTCATTGTGAAGAGGGGTACAAGGGACCCTTACATTATTGTGTCATTGTGAAGAAGGGTACAAGGGACTCTTACATTATTGTGTCATTGTGAAGAGGGGTACAAGGGACTCTTACATTATTGTGTCATTGTGAAGAGGGGTACAAGGGACTCTTACATTATTGTGTCATTGTGAAGAGGGGTACAAGGGACTCTTACATTATTGTGCCATTGTGAAGAGGGGCACAAGGGACTCGTACATTATTGTGTCATTGTGAAGAGGGGCACAAGGGACTCGTACATTATTGTGTCATTGTGAAGAGGGGTACAAGGGACTCTTACATCATTGTGTCATTGTGAAGAAGGGTACAAGGGACTCTTACATTATTGTGTCATTGTGAAGAAGGGTACAAGGGACCCTTACATTATTTTGTCATTGTGAAGAGCGGTACAAGGGACTCTTACATTATTGTGTCATTGTGAAGAGGGGTACAAGGGACTCTTACATTATTGTGTCATTGTGAAGAGGGGTACAAGGGACGCTTTATGCACGCCGCCTTATGTCCGTCGCCAGACGTTTGCCTTGTTTTCATAACTATCAGAAAACTCGATTTACAATAAATTGTCCTTATGCAGTTTCCTGCTACGGGTCTGTGATATGATAGCACCGTTACATTTCGTATGCCGAGAGCAAGGAGTAATAGGTGGCTAATCTTTTCCTCACACTGGCAAGCGACGAGCCCAGGAGTCGAACCCGTGCTCATGACATTATAGTGCAGTAGGCTACAAACTTAGCTAGCGCGCCAGCCAGACTCGATGTACATTAAATATGCGGTGCTAGCCCCATATTTGTATATACCAACCGACACTCAATGGGTGATGTGGTGTTCCCCCCCCCCCATATTTGTATATACCAACCGACACTCAATGGGTGATGTGGTGTTCCCCCCCCCCCATATTTGTATATACCAACCGACACTCAATGGGTGATGTGGTGTTGCCCCCCCCCCCATATTTGTATATACCAACCGACACTCAATGGGTGATGTGGTGCCCCCCCCCCCATATTTGTATATACCAACGACACTCAATGGGTGATGTGGTGTTGCCCCCCCCCCCCCCATATTTGTATATACCAACGGACACTCAATGGGTGATGTGGTGTTAGCCCAGCATTCGTATATACCAACCGACACCCAATAGATGATGTGGTAAATATCCTGCCAACATCTTTACTTCCCAGAACATTTCATGGTATCAATTTTTGGCTCGGCCGGCCTCCGTTCTCGAGGCAGACTCGTACACAAGACAACAGGGTCGGCAGCAAGAGTGCCGTCAATGCTCTACCAGCGGCTTCCCCACACGATCTGTAGTGATATTGAAATGGTTGGGTACAAACTGTACGTGTTCAATATTTGTGAGTCCAGGTGGAAGATAGATCTGGATATTGATGACACCTAGATTGGGGACGTCAAATTGCCCTGCATGGAAGCTCACTTGCTCCTTCAACCTGGGGGTCACTGTTGTTTGATTGTAGCAGATTCGAATCCCCGTGTAATTAAAGCTTTCAATGCTTATATTATTTAGTGTGTCATCTTATCTCTACCGCTTTTCTCCACTTCTATGAGTCCCAATCAATACCAGCGAATGTATTTCTCATGCTGTTTCAAGGAATTCAACAGATCAGCAACAATTGAGATTTCCTGAGTATTATGCAGGCCCTTTGTAATGTGTAATCCGTCACTGCTATAGTTTGTCTGAGATCTTTCGGACATTCGCCATTATTGCTGTTGATACAGTCAGGATAGATACTAACACGTGTGTCATTTTTCTGTTCCTGGTATTGGTGGTATCTTTTCGTTGGCAGTATTTGTCTGTTGACGCTACCGTTATTTTTTTTTTTTTTTTTTCATAACAATGTTGCGACGTTCACTGTGAGTGTTGACAATACTATTACCAATTATAATCAATGGTATATGTTACGTATGTAAAAACGTACGACAATTGTTTGTTTTATTCGCATAAACATATATCTGTATCATTTCTGGGAAAGGGGGGGGGGGTGTGGAACAGCATAACCCATATATTCTTACCTTACATTCTACCAACCATTCAAACCAGTTTCACATTCCATCACTTTTTTAATGAAACTTTACTTGTTGTAGGCGTTTTCAGAGCACCACCTGCTACTGTTGTCACGTCTTTACCAAGCCGTCTCCGAGGCAGCCAAATATGAGATTTATGCGTGTGTTTATACAGCCAGGTAGACTGTGAAGATGATTATTTTTGTGTGCAAGTAGGTGTTGAAGGTAGGGTAATGAGTTTTCGGTTTGGATATCAACACACACAAAAAAGATGATAAATAGAATTTGTTTGTATGTATTTATTTTTCTAGAGTTGAAGAGAGTAGAGCCAACAGAATAATATACCACTAAGAAGCCAGAAAGATTATATTCGCAGCGCAGCGATATTGGGGGGGGGGGGGGGGGTGTAGTGGCCAGACGCTCGAATGCCCGCCCGGTGGCAATGGTTTGAACTCGCATCGGGACGGATGTCTAACAACTCAACTGGACTCCTGGTTCGACACAGCCTACCATAGACACCATATTTGTCTTGAAGTAAAGGCGATAAATAAAGGTGATATTGACCCCCCACCGAGGGGCGGTTGGTCTATGAAAATATGGATCTAATACCACATGCCAAATTCACCTTAAGGCGTGTATAAGCGTCCTACTCTTGTTGTAGCAATCTAGTGAACAGAGGGGGAATACCCCAGAACGTCAAGGTAATAAGGTAATTGGGTGCATAGATACACATTTGACAAATGAGCCGGCGTAGGGGTTGATCTTGCTACCTTCCAGTCAGTGCACTGGAAATTTAGGACCTAACGCACTTTTATCCTTTCGGCATCGTCGCGAGCACTGGTGTGTGGGTTAATCTCGTAACACTGCCGTCAGCGCAACGGAAGTCTATGAACTAGCGCGCTCTTATCCATTCCGCCTCGTCGATGGTACTAGCTATACATTTGAATATGTACAGACTGTTGTTTGTTTTACTCGCACGCACGTACATCTGTGTGATAACACATATGCTCTTACCTTACATTCTCCCAACCATTCAAGCCAGATGGGGCTGGTTATCAACCAAGATAAGACAGAATATATGGTAATTTCAAGAGAAGGAATGGCTAAAAACTCTGGCCACATACAAGTAGATAATATAACCATTAAAAGAACGGAAACATACAAATACCTGGGTACAATCTTCAACTGATCCAACATCATAAGGGAAGAAATACAAACTAGAATCAATTCTGGAAATAAGATATACTATGCACTACAACATCTATTAAAATCAAATGCGCTATCTCGTAACACCAAAATCACAATATACAAAACACTGATCAGACCACTTGTGCTGTATGGCTCTGAAACCTGGAGTACAACGAAAGGAGACGAAGCCTTGTTACAAATTTTTGAGAACAAAGTTTTAAGACGCATCTTTGGACCCATTAGGGATACACAAAGTGGAGAGTGGAAAACAAGAAGTAACAATGACATTTATGATCTGTTTAAGTCCCCGCTAATCACTGGTATCATGTAGGCTAATAGACTGCAATGGCTGGGGCATATAGAAAGAATGGAAGACAATATGGAAACAAAACTCGCTTACACTCAGGAAATAAATGACCATAGACCCCGAGGTAAACCAAGAAGACGGTGGAGAGATAATATATATGCAGACCTACAAGCACTTGGAATCAACGACTGGCAAGAGAAGGTCGACCAGAGAGACGAATGGAGACGGATTGTATCTGCAGCAAAGAACCTCAATGGCTCGGAACGCTGAAGAAGAAGCAGATTCAAGCCATCACTTTTTAACATGAAACTTTACTTGTTGTAGGCGTTTTCGGAGCACGAGCTGCTACTGTTGCCATGTCTTTAACTAGCCGTCTCCGAGGCAGCCAAATATGAGATTTATGCGTGTGTTTATATAGCCAGGTAGACTGTGAAGATGGTTATTTTTGTATGCAAGTAGGTGTTGAAGGTAGGGTAATGAGTTTTCGGTTTGGATATCAACACAAAACAGATAATAAATAGAATTTGTTTGTAAAGTGTGCATAAATTTATTCTGCCAGAGTTAAAGAACATTTTGTTTTTTATTGGCACCTTGCCGTCTTGACAGACGATAGTTTGTGCTTCAAAAAGGCATAATAACTTTTACCCATGGCGGTAGCGAATGTGACTGATAAGGCCAATTCGCTGTGAATGTTCGTTCACAGTGGGTGCATGTGAACACGTGGTCATTTCCACCTTCATGCACCTCTTACGTCTCACACGATCGGTGTGTGACTTATCTGCAATAATTTTCTCCTTTGTCTTTATTCCATTTCTGATAATTGCCCTCCATGCAACACGTTCAGCTGCGACTTGCTCCCAACGTGCATTATCAATGCCTGTATCAATCGTGTCCCGTTTACACACATCTTTGTATCGTAGTAGAGGCCAACCCTGAGATCTCTTACCCATCTGTAATTCACCAAAAAAGATGTCCTTTTGTATTCTACCATCATCCATCCTCCTAAGATGTCCTATCCATCTAAGTCTACGAAGACTGAGCATGGAATACACCGTCACAACCTGATCTTTCCAATACTTCTGTATTTGTGATTTTGTCTTGCTACTTAATACCAAGAATTCTTCGCAGACACCGCATATGAAAGCTGTTAAACGGTTCTCTTGGTGTGAGTAAGTTGTCCAGGTTTCGTGCCATAAAGAAGAGTACTAAGGGCGCAGGCTTGATAGACAAGGACTTTTGTTTTGGCAGTAAGCTTCCTGTTCTCCTAGACTCTTTTTCTTAACCTGTTCATTGTTGTTGCTGCCTTATCAATCCGGATGTTGATTTCCTAATCTAGGGATAATTTGCTATTTACCACTGATCCTAGATATGTGAAATGGTCTACCATCTCTAGTTCGGCATCGTCAATAAAGACTGATGGTACACCATGTGCACCTTGTGAAATAATCTGTGTCTTCTTTTTGCTAATTGTTAAACCAAATTCAGAACAAGCTTTGGAGAATGCAGATAGTAGACATTGTAATTCTTCCTCAGAGTGGGTCGTAACTGCAGCATTATCTGCAAAAAGCAACTCTCTGATCAGTACCCTCCTAATTTTGGTCTTGGCCTTCAATCTCTGAGCATTGTAGAGGCCGCCATCTGAGCGAGAGTGAATGTATATACCACCATCCTGATCACGAAAGGCATATTTCAGTAGAAGTAAAAAGTATATTCCAAAGAAGGTGGGAGCTAGTACACAACCTTGCTTAACTCCACTCTTGATTTCAAACTCTTCAGAAGTTGCACTATCAAACTTGATTATACCCTTCATGCCTGTGTGGAACGATTCCACAATGGACAGAAGAGTTGGTGGGCAGCCAAGCTTCTTTAGTGCCTTGAACAGACTCTCACGACTGACCAAATCAAATGCCTTTGTGAGGTCGATGAAGGCAATAAACGGTGGTTGATTCTGTTCACGGCATTTTCTTGCATTTGTCGCAATGAGAATATCATATCAATGGTAGACTGGTTCTGTCGAAAGCCACACTGTGATTCGGGGTAGACTTTATCTCCTAGGACTTGAAGTCTGCTCAGAACAATTCTGGCAAATACTTTTTCAACAATACACAGAAGTGAGATGAGTTGTTGCAGTCGCTCCGATCGTCCTTGTTCTTGTACAGTGTTATGATGCTTGAGTCTTTGAAATCATGTGGGACTTGTCCTTCTCGCCAGCATAGCTCTATTAGCTGGTGGATCTGTAGAGTGAGTGTGTCTTGCCCACTCGGTAACAAGCAAGAAAGATTATATTCGCAGCACAGCGATATGAGAGAGCCGCGGGGGTGTAGTGGTCAGACGCTCGAATGCCCGCAAGGTGGCCATGGGTTTGAACTCGCATCGGACGGATGATTAACAACTCAACTGGACTCCCTGGTCGGCTCAGCTTAACATGGGTACTAGGAAATTTCACGAGATACCAAATGTTTTATTTTTAAATTTATTTATTTATTACAGAAGCATACGAAGGGCGGGAATAATTAAACACTCTTTCTGTCTCCCTGTGTATTTCTATATTCGATATTTTTTTTAAAGGAACATAGGGAATTTTATCACAGCCATAGCCCCTGACTTCTCCATTGTTATGACAAATCGGAGAAGCAGCAGATTTGGTTAACATAGTTTATTGCTCCATACACTATAGTGGGGGAAAACAAATGTATACTTCATATGTTCAGTGCAAATATGAGGAGTTTGGAATTATCTACTTACAACTTTCTTCTATTATTCCTTTATTAATAGGCATAAGGTGGGTCCCTTGTATTTTCAATGAAGACATGGTAGTATGTAGTGAAGTTCCATGACATTATATAGTGGAGTTACATGGTATTATAAGGTCAAATGACATGAAATTACATACTAAGATTAATCGTCTCGGCATTATATAGTGGAATTATGCGAAGGAATACTAAAATGAAACGGCAATATATGGCGAAACAACATTGAATTATATCGTGAAAACACGTGACAATATTTGCTAAATGAAACAGCATTATATATCTAAACGACATGGGATTTCTTTGGTGAAATTACATGGAATTATATAGTGTATTTACATGAAATTGCATGATGAAATTATATGGAATTACATAGTGAAATGACATGGAATTATATGTCAAAATGAAACGGCATTATATTACGAGATGAAAGAATTATATGGTGAAATTACAAGCTGAGCAACGACTCGGTCATTTCCTTATTGTCTTTCACTTTCAGTGAAAATTATTATCATAGTTTACGAATTCGTGTGCTGGGGTGATTCTCGCTGTCAATATTTATTTTTACAGTGGTAGTGATTAAAAATAAGTAAACCCATTGTGCTGCGCAAAATTAACACACGTTGCGACACACCTATTTATTGTACCTTCTAAGACAATGTGGGACGTGCTATTTATTGTACCTTCTAAGACAATGTGGGACGTGCTATTTATTGTACCTTCTAAGACAAGGTGGGATATGCTATTTATTGTACCTTCTAAGACAAGGTGGGACATGCTGTTTATTGGACTTCCTGAGACACGGTGGGACAAGTCTATTTATTGCACTTCCTAGGACTTTATAGTATATAATTATTTCGGCACTTTCAAAGACACGGTTGTGTATGGTTCTCGTGGTACTTTAAAGACAAAGTGGGACATGGTTTTTATGTTGCTTTCAAAGATAAGGTTGGTAAAAATTGTGTAAGTAATTTGGCCCTTTTGGCACTTTCTAAAATTAAATAGGGGATATGAAGATTGAGCACAACCCATTACTGGCAACGCTGATCGTATTCTAATTCGAACCTTTGGCCTTGTCCACGCCAGACTGGTTGTGCTCGATCTTCAAACCTCAAATCCCGAAACAACAAAATAAATCAAATAGGAGATAGCTATAAAAGCACTTCTTAGAACACATTGAATCATAGTTCTTATACCACTTTCTAAGATAGGGTGGGAACCATCTGTTAACGCATTTGATAAGATAGATTGGGACAAATTTGTTACTTTACACACATGGATATGTATGTGCGACGAAAACAGAAATATTTAATTCTTGCAATCTCACACGGAAGGTGTACAATAATTATACACATAGAATATATTCGTGTTGGTGGAAAAACAATATGTTCAGAAAGTAAACTTCTTTCACTAAAATATCACGAAGTTGGAGAAGCTAAACTATGTGCCAAACGAGGAAACACTTCAGATGTTTAGAAACAAATAGTCTCACATGATATATCGGCCGGGTTTACTATAATAAAGTCTATAGCTATTACCTCCAGAAATGGCGTATGGTTTTTGAGATGACATATTATCGATACATAATTCACAGGCGTTCTTTTAAAAACTCATAGAACAAAGGTTGCGACAAATAAAACAACTGTAATGGTGCAATAATTTGTAGTAATAGCTTCTTTGTTTGGTAAACAATTCTGAAAATGTCAAGATACGAATAATTTTTATTCAACGATAAGAGCTTGCACGGGAACAAATACTAAGCCTAATAAATATACTTATTATATTATTACTTCCCCTTAGTTAGGTAACATTTTCCGTCTGTCTTATTAATTGTGTTCTATCATCAGTAACAGTTATTCTAACCAGAGACAGTTAAAGCGAAACTTATTTATAATAATTGGCAAGTATGTTTTTGCTATATATAACCTATACTTCCGTGTACATCTATACTTCTGTATGTTCCTGAACGGGTCACGAAGAAGGAACACGGCAACGGAGACGAATGGAGGCGATAGAGGCCGTGGCTGGGGAAGAAGCTGTCTCCCCACGACCACAGGTGCTAAGGTAGTGTGAGGGCATAAGCACTGGCTGTACATGCTCTCCTCACTGAGAAAGGGGAGGGGTGAGAGTGGACATGTACACAGCTAAGGAACAAGCACAAACAAGGACAACGAAATCGACCGGACGTCTCACACGGCAGGAGAAAGACGCCCAGAGTCTTGACCTGAACGGGCCCGCCCCTAGAGAATGCCAAGTAGGTAAACGGGCCGAAACATTCGGGGAAGGGGGACCACATCTGACAATCAGAAACCTCTTGCCTTGTTTGCTCCGCGGTTAAGTTTTTAATCATTGATTTACGGGAACAAACTAATACTAAGCCTCGTAAATGTATTTATTGTATTGTTACTTCCCCTTAGTTAGGTAACATTTTCCGTCTGGCTCATTAATTGTGTTCAATCATCAGTAACAGTTATTCTAGACAGAGGCAGTTAAAGGGAAACATATTTATAATATAATCGGTAAATATTGTTTTTCTTGTCAAACATAGACAATAAAATTTGATTTCTCGGGAAAATGCAAAGAATTGCATGCACGCACGCGCGCGCGCACGCACGCACGCACACACACACACACACACACACACGCGCGCGCACACACACACACACACACATACACACACACACAAAACGAACGGGTTCGTTATACATACAAGACACAAATGAGAACTGTAAACTGATTAGAAAATGTAGACTCAGACAGTCAAGAATTGTGAGCAGGTTATGAGGAGGGTTACATTAGAAAGCTAAGTGACAGCTGGCACAATTTATCGGAAAGAGCAAGGGGACAGCAGAGAGATTAATACCATGGATGGCCCGGCCACAGGCTATATTCAGGACAAGAGCACAGACCTGATCCAAGGTCTTAAAGGTTGTGTGACATGGTCACCATGCCACTCGGATGAAACATGATGATGGTGATGATGATGATGATGATGATGATGATGATAAAGATTATGATAATGATGATAAAGATAATAATGATGATAATGATAATAATGATGATAATGATGATGATGATGTTGATGATATTATTTTCTGACATTGATTAACAATAATATCGAATGTCTGGAGGACACACTCGGTCTCGTGGTCCTTCAGAACAACGACAGTGCTGATGTGCGAGAAACCAGAGATATAATATACCCACTTCTATAGTCTTTGCTATCGGTGGCTTTTCATTGAACTACTTTATATTTCCCTGCGTCTGTTCTTATCTGATAGTGCACGCGGATCCACAGTTCCCCGACACGCGAATCTAGGGTTCGAAATCAGCCGTGTGCGAACTGGACGCAGACCGCTTCGCTTAGTTTTCGATAGTATGAGGTGTCGGCCATTTAGAAAGCAATGGCAATACTGAAGGTAAAATGTCTTAGTAAATCATACGTCAAGTTAGTTGCACATCCTCTACAGGACGTCGCAGTCAACCCCAGCATTTTTGGCTATTTGTGATCTCTTGGCAAGTTTACGTTCAGTAATTTGCCATTGCTTTCTGAACGACCGGCACTCATACCATTTCATAAAAACACCAACGCAAATAGCCCACATCTGTGTTCCATCTGTGTATGCAGGATTACGAACTGTGTTCGTAATGTCTTCCCCAAGAAGCCGGCGTAAATCATATAAGCAGTTAAAAATGCAGGGGTTGACTGCACTATCCTGTAAAGGATAGGCAACTAACCTTTTAAATTTTATTGTGTACGCGTGTTGAATTTTCGTCGTCGGCCCTATTTATGTGTGCTGCTATAAATTAACAGCAAGAAAAACAAATGTATCGCGATCTACACAACTCATGATGTAATAGCTGCAGTAATCGGTTACGAGTTAATAATGTATGACTACAATACCACAACATACTCGTTCAATGTGGACATGTGGGCGTGAATGTGTTATGAATATTGCATGCGCGTACTTGACGGTAATTTCCAAATATGGTCGTAGAGCTTCCTAGGCAGGATACGCATTTGTCCGATGAATGTCGTGAAGTAATTAGGTTTTGAATTTAAACTTCATCCTGAACCAAGGCACCGAGATATCTGCGAATCATGACTTATTATGCTTATAGGCACGGCGCATGATAATGGTGATGATGATGATTTTATTACCAACATTTAGAGAAGAATTATGTGATTGATTCCACTGTGTAATTCATACTACACAGAAATATCCATTGCAGGGCATTGAAACCAGCCAAAACGCAAGAGAAATAAATTAACAGGCATTGATCGTCACTCATAAAAGTAAAAGAGAGTCATTTAGACAAGTAATTTAGCCATAGCTATTCCTTGTGTCCCTGTTTTGTAGAAATACTTTCCAAATGTATGTATAATTATATAGTCATCAATATTCAGAATAGTTTAGTTTAGTTTAGTTTAGTCGACGGATCAACATCACAGCACACGCGTGTAACACATAAGTGCTCCCTTCTACTCCTAACACAAGCCTGAGTCCGGAGTCAATGAAACAAGTAAGAAACGAACCTCGTAATCAAGGAAAATAGACAATCGTGTTATCGATGTACCACTCACGCTACTTTAAGTACTTTAAAAACAACAGGGCTAAAATACCCGTGTGTATTGGGGCCCTTATGGGAAGCAACGAATAATAACATTGTAATCCACTTGAATATTGTAAGAGGCAAATAAGGAAGTTAGGCGTTAAACTGGTTACCTAATCCACCCCCCCCCCTACTAGTAGTAGTAGTAGTAGTAGTAGTAGTAGTAGTAGTAGTAGTAGTAGTAGTAGTAGTAGTAGTAGTAGTAGTAGTAGTAGTAGTAGTAGTAGTAGTAGTGGCAGCAGCAGCAGCAGCAGCAGCAGCAAATACACACATCCTTATATCGCATTTAGGGTCTTCCGGCTGGCCTCTTCCCAGTGGCTAGTTCTCCGTATAGATCTTTGGGAATACGTTCATCCTCCATTCTAGATACGTGGCCCAGCCACACCGGAGGCGTCTCTGCTTGAGGAGGGTGTGCAATACACACACACAAACACACACACACACACACACACACACACACACACACACCAGACCTCTTTCATATATAATGAGAATCATGTGCGAAATTGTATGGTCGTGAGAGAAGTAGCGAATGAAAACAAAGAAAGTAAACAAAAACAAAAACAAACAAAAAACTAGTATCACCGTAGATCAGGGGTGGCCAACCTTTTTAGCAGGCGGGCCAAATTTCAGAAATAATATTTCCTGCCTGGCCACTCACTTAATTTTTTTTTTTTTTTTTTAAATTAAATTAAGCAAGCAAGCGTGCTACAGCCTAGATCACATCGTCGCTTTCCACTCCGCTGGCCGCAACATGACTCCCGGCGAGCCGCATGCGGCCCGCGGGCCTCGTGTTGGCCATCCCTGCCTTAGATTGTACCCTTATTTGCATAATACATGGATGACTTTGTCGTAGGCTAAAGCTGCGCATAAAACGCAATAAACACTGGATTTACTTTTTAACTGTTGTTTTATAGTTAAAAATTATTTTTCTTATCAGGGTTGCAATCCATGTTCCCAAATAATAGAGTTTGGTATTCGACCCCCACAACCACTTGCCTCACTCATGTTTCAGGCTAACAGTCGTTAAATGTATATCTTCAATAGTATAGTAACAGTTGTTAATCCTCACGTTTGCTTTATTTCGCTCTAAAAGTTGTTAAGCCTTAATTTCCTTCCCCCCTCCCCTCACCCTGCTAAATAATGCTAACAATCATTTCTTTCTTTTTTCTCTCTAAGAGTTATTAAATGACATATTAACACATATGTATCCCTTCTATTTCATATGACTTGTTGACCTCTCTTTACCCTTTCTTCTATATTCCCATGACAAATTAATCTCTCTGTATCCACATGACAAGTTGAACACGTCTTATCACATCTCTGTTTCACACTAAAATAGTCTTCATTCCCCTACATGTATCCCGTGTTTTAAGCCGTCTAGTGAGATCTGTGTTCACCTGCAGACGTATAATATTCTTCTACCCACGCCACAAACCGCTGAATCTTGATTTCTTCTCCAGTTTAACTGCACCAATTGTTAACATTTCAAAAATTCAGGTTACTTTTTATGCAAATAAATTGGTCGACAGTGGTTTTGCTACACCGACCAATGGCAGCTGTGCTTTTCAACCTTTCAAGCGGCACAATTTTTTTAAACAACACTTGTGACCTATAACCTGATCTATTAATAGCTTCATGGCGAAATGGAAGGGAAGACCTTTCTTCTTTGCAAAGCTATAAAGTAGTTATATTGTATAAATTGGTGTGTACGTTTATAGTGTGCAGTAGTGCCATATCCGTTCACTGATTACCAAAACACCAGATGCCTAGCGTAGAACACAGCAACAGAACACTGACTTATCTGTGACGGTCCGATTTGTAAACAAGTGAACACACCAGAAGTCAACCAATGCCTGACGCTTCTATAATAAAGCATTATCATTGTCTTTTTGACTGAAGAACAATGAAATGAGAAACACCCACTTATAGCACATGCTAAATCAGTACAGTTGTGCTTGCTTCGAATAATACAAAAAAAAAGGTTAGTTGACAGTTTAACATTATATGTTTACTTACTTTGGCGTATTACTAGTACTTGTTGATTTATTTGTAACTTTTTCACGCATTCATATTTTAATTGGTGCTGTGGCAAAGGTTTTACGAACGCGATTCGCAAGCCCACATATCATGTTCGAAACACAGCTGCTGACGATTTGTGAGCAGACTAGCCATGCGTTGGTTTTTATGCAATGGTATGAGTCAAAACAATATTTTCCCGTAGTGAATTTGAATAACTTGTTTTCGTTATTCAAATGGTATAAGTGCCAGTTGTTCAGAAATCAATGGCAAACTACTCAACATAAACTTGCCAAGAAATGACAAACAGCCAAATCTTGCAGGGGTTGATTGTGACGTCCTGTAAAGGATATGCAACTAACTTTCTTGGTTATCAAATTATCAACAATAAACTATTAGCACTGCACCTCGGATAAGACCATAGGAGCTCAGACAATTCCACCGAATATCAACGAGTGTGTTACGGCTGATCACAGCAGTCCGGTGTTGGTTTACCTATACACCTCATTTGCATATCATTTACAGGACATCGCTGTCAACAGCAGCATCTTTCAGTTGTATGTTGATTTCTTGGCAAGATTACGCTCAGTAGTTTGCCATTGCTTTCTGAGCGGCCGGCTCACATACCCCGTAAGTTACCGATGCGATTCGAACCACTGCTGATTCTCACCGTCATCATGTTAGCTACGAGAGTATACGAGATTACGGAGAAAAGTCGCTAACCTCTAAGCCACGAAACCGGACCGGCATATCCCTCATAGAATCCTCAAATCACTCAAATCCTCCTGCTGGACACAGATGTCTCTCATTCAATCCTAAAATCTATCAAAACCTCCTGCTGGATACGTATGTCTCTCATACAATCCTCAAATCTATCAAAACCTCCTGCTCGACACAGATGTGTCTCATACAATCATCAAATCTCTCACAACCCCCTGCTGGACACAGATTCTCTGATACAGTCCACAAATCTCACACAACCCCCTGCTGGATACATATGTCTCTCATACAGTCCACAAATCTATCACAACCTCCTCCTGGACACAGATTCTTTCATACAATCCACAAATCTATCAAACCCTCCTACTGGACACAGATGTCTCTCATACAATCCACAAATCTATCAACACCGCCTGCTTGACACAGATGTCTCTCAATCAACAAATCCCTCAAAACTTCCTGCTTGACACATATGTCCCTCATACAATCCTCAAGTCTCTCAAAACCTCGAGCTGGACACAGATGTCTCTCATACAATCCTCATATCTATCAACACCTCCTGCTGGACACAGATGTCTCTCATACAATCCACAAATCTATCAAAACCTCGAGCTGGACACAGATGTCCTTCATACAATCCTCAAGTCTCTCAAAACCTCGAGCTGGACACAGATGTCTCTCATACAATTCTCATATCTATCAACACCTCCTGCATGACACAGATGTCTCTCATACAATCCACAAATCTATCAAAACCTCCTGCTTGACACAGATGTCCCTTATGCAGTTCTCAAGTCTCTCAAAACCTCGAGCTGGAAACAGATGTCTCTCATACAATCCTCATGTCTATCAACACCTCCTGCTGGGCACAGGTGTCTCTCGTACAATCCTCATATCTATAAACACCTCCTCCTTGACACAGATGTCTCTCATACAATCCACAAATCTATCAAAACCTCCTGCTTGACACAGATGCCACTCATACAATCCTCAAGTCTCTCAAAACCTCTTCCTGGACACAAATGTCTCTCATACAATCCTCATATCCTTCAACACCTCCTGCTTGACACAGATGTCTCTCATACAATCCTCAAATTTATCAACACCTCCTGCTAGATACAGATGTCTGTCATACAATCCTCATATCTATCAAAACCTCCTGGTGGACACAGATCTCTCTCATACAATTCTCATATCTGTCAAAATCTATTGCTGGACACAGATGTCTCTCATTTTTTTTTTCCCCCCGCGTTTCCATCCTGTTTCAGGATATTGCGGTCAACACCAGCATCTTTCAACTGTATGTTGATTCCTAGGCTAGATTACGCTCATCAGCACGCCACGACTTTCTGAGCGACCGGCTCCATAC
Organism: Cepaea hortensis; assembly: GCA_963921405.1. Taxonomy (NCBI): domain Eukaryota; kingdom Metazoa; phylum Mollusca; class Gastropoda; order Stylommatophora; family Helicidae; genus Cepaea; species Cepaea hortensis. The sequence goes on along the minus strand of OY992877.1, from coordinate 161,538,982 downwards.
TCTCATAAGTCACTTTTGCGATTCGAACCACTGCTAATTCTCGTCGCGTCACGTGACGAGAGTATTCGGGGTTAGCGGAGAAAGCTGCTAACTCCTCGGCCATGGAACAAATCTATCAACACCTCCTGCTGAACACAGATGTCTCTCATACAATCCTCATATCTATCAACACCGCCTGCTTGACACAGATGTCTCTCATACAATCCTTAAATCTATCAAAACCTCCTGCTGGACACAGATGCTTCTCATCTTGGGCAAGGCTGTCACCTCACAATACATTGATGTAGGTTAGCTTGGCCGAATGGATAACAGCGCTCGTTTTTTAAGCATACGGTGTGCTGACGCTGAAATAGCGAGTTCAACCCTTACACTGGTCAGTTGGACTACAATGTTGAATTGTCGTCCTTGACTAGAATATGTAAATTACAAGAATTCGGGAGTGGGTGCGCCTGATGGCGAGGACACTGGTAGAAGGGAAAACTAATCCACATGCAAAACACGCAAAACTCAGCCCAGTGCTCTAGAAGTAGTAGTTTGTGTATGGGCTAAGCTTGAGTTCAAAGCGAGCAATCTTTGAAAAAAAGATTGATTATTTTTCTGGATTGTTTCCTATGTACTTGACTGGATCAGACATACCAATGGCACGCAAATTAACAATTGCGTGAATGTTTGCGAGTTTACGTGCTTCGCTATGTATCTAGATTTTATCAAATGAAGAGCATGGTATGTAATAAGTTCTTATCATTGTAAGATAGTGAAACAATTATTGCATGTAACGTAGAACTACTTTTCACAGACGATTGTGAATCCTGGACAATTAGTAAACAGACAGCCACAATGAGAAATATGGACAATTTTAGAGAAGCTAAGTCGCAAAGACAACTAATCACAAACATCAAAACACCATGTTTTTGGCCGCATTCACTCAATCAGGTGCTGTCTCCGCAATCAACGTCGGTTATAATGGATCTCCAACACTGTCTGTAAATTCCACCAGACTGCTGTTCGTCCATCTCTTGATGTTATCTTCCCACATGTATCGTTGTCTACCTCTTGCTCGTTTGCTTTCACCTTACTCTCCAGTATATGACAGCGTTATGAGAAGACAAACAAACTGAAACATGTTGTAACAGCCAGAAAGATATGTGGAAAGAGAAATAGAGGAAGACAGCAAGAGACAATTTTTGACATTCTTATGCCATGGCATGGAAGGGAGTCAAAACATGATTTGATCCATGCCGTGCAGAAGCATGATCGCCTACGCCAGACGATAAAGCACTTGATGATGATATATCTGGCACAAATTATTTATTTATTTAACCTAGGTCATCAAATGTATACCATTAGATGTTCGCTCACTAACATTGTGTCTGTGATACAGACTCTTTATGCCAATAGACAT
>OY992877.1:161457580-161530080 GCA_963921405.1 Cepaea hortensis | reverse complement strand
AGTAAGTACACATCTAACAAACTTCAACGATATGGAGTAAGTAGACATCTAACAAACTTCAACGATATGGAGTAAGTAGACATCTAACAAACTTCAACGATATGGAGTAAGTAGACATCTAACAAACTTCAACGATATGGAGTAAGTACACATCTAACAAACTTCAACGATATGGAGTAAGTACACATCTAACAAACTTCAACGATATGGAGTAAGTACACATCTAACAAACTTCAACGATATGGAGTAAGTACACATCTAACAAACTTCAACGATATGGAGTAAGTACACATCTAACAAACTTCAACGATATGGAGTAAGTACACATCTAACAAACTTCAACGATATGGAGTAAGTACACATCTAACAAACTTCAACGATATGGAGTAAGTACACATCTAACAAACTTATGTAGAAGAAATCTTGAAACGATATGGAGTAAGTACACATCTAACAAACTTCAACGATATGGAGTAAGTACACATCTAACAAACTTCAACGATATGGAGTAAGTACACGTCTAACAAACTTATGTAGAAGAAATCTTGAAACGATATGGAGAAAGTACACATCTAACAAACTTCAACGATATGGAGTAAGTACACATCTAACAAACTTCAACGATATGGAGTAAGTAGACATCTAACAAACTTCAACGATATGGAGTAAGTACACATCTAACAAACTTCAACGATATGGAGTAAGTACACATCTAACAAACTTCAACGATATGGAGTAAGTACACATCTAACAAACTTCAACGATATGGAGTAAGTACACATCTAACAAACTTCAACGATATGGAGTAAGTACACATCTAACAAACTTATGTAGAAGAAATCTTGAAACGATATGGAGTAAGTACACATCTAACAAACTTCAACGATATGGAGTAAGTAGACATCTAACAAACTTCAACGATATGGAGTAAGTACACATCTAACAAACTTATGTAGAAGAAATCTTGAAACGATATGGAGTAAGTACACATCTAACAAACTTCAACGATATGGAGTAAGTACACATCTAACAAACTTCAACGATATGGAGTAAGTAGACATCTAACAAACTTCAACGATATGGAGTAAGTACACATCTAACAAACTTCAACGATATGGAGTAAGTACACATCTAACAAACTTCAACGATATGGAGTAAGTAGACATCTAACAAACTTCAACGATATGGAGTAAGTACACATCTAACAAACTTCAACGATATGGAGTAAGTAGACATCTAACAAACTTCAACGATATGGAGTAAGTACACATCTAACAAACTTCAACGATATGGAGTAAGTACACATCTAACAAACTTCAACGATATGGAGTAAGTACACATCTAACAAACTTCAACGATATGGAGTAAGTACACATCTAACAAACTTCAACGATATGGAGTAAGTACACATCTAACAAACTTCAACGATATGGAGTAAGTACACATCTAACAAACTTCAACGATATGGAGTAAGTACACATCTAACAAACTTCAACGATATGGAGTAAGTACACATCTAACAAACTTCAACGATATGGAGTAAGTACACATCTAACAAACTTCAACGATATGGAGTAAGTACACATCTAACAAACTTCAACGATATGGAGTAAGTACACATCTAACAAACTTCAACGATATGGAGTAAGTACACATCTAACAAACTTCAACGATATGGAGTAAGTACACATCTAACAAACTTCAACGATATGGAGTAAGTACACATCTAACAAACTTCAACGATATGGAGTAAGTAGACATCTAACAAACTTCAACGATATGGAGTAAGTAGACATCTAACAAACTTCAACGATATGGAGTAAGTAGACATCTAACAAACTTCAACGATATGGAGTAAGTACACATCTAACAAACTTCAACGATATGGAGTAAGTACACATCTAACAAACTTCAACGATATGGAGTAAGTAGACATCTAACAAACTTCAACGATATGGAGTAAGTACACATCTAACAAACTTCAACGATATGGAGTAAGTACACATCTAACAAACTTCAACGATATGGAGTAAGTAGACATCTAACAAACTTCAACGATATGGAGTAAGTACACATCTAACAAACTTCAACGATATGGAGTAAGTACACATCTAACAAACTTCAACGATATGGAGTAAGTACACATCTAACAAACTTCAACGATATGGAGTAAGTACACATCTAACAAACTTCAACGATATGGAGTAAGTACACATCTAACAAACTTCAACGATATGGAGTAAGTACACATCTAACAAACTTCAACGATATGGAGTAAGTACACATCTAACAAACTTCAACGATATGGAGTAAGTACACATCTAACAAACTTCAACGATATGGAGTAAGTACACATCTAACAAACTTCAACGATATGGAGTAAGTACACATCTAACAAACTTCAACGATATGGAGTAAGTACACATCTAACAAACTTCAACGATATGGAGTAAGTACACATCTAACAAACTTCAACGATATGGAGTAAGTACACATCTAACAAACTTCAACGATATGGAGTAAGTACACATCTAACAAACTTCAACGATATGGAGTAAGTACACATCTAACAAACTTCAACGATATGGAGTAAGTACACATCTAACAAACTTCAACGATATGGAGTAAGTACACATCTAACAAACTTCAACGATATGGAGTAAGTACACATCTAACAAACTTCAACGATATGGAGTAAGTACACATCTAACAAACTTCAACGATATGGAGTAAGTACACATCTAACAAACTTCAACGATATGGAGTAAGTACACATCTAACAAACTTCAACGATATGGAGTAAGTACACATCTAACAAACTTCAACGATATGGAGTAAGTACACATCTAACAAACTTCAACGATATGGAGTAAGTACACATCTAACAAACTTCAACGATATGGAGTAAGTACACATCTAACAAACTTATGTAGAAGCCTTTTTTCGCTCGCTCGCTTTGAACTTAAGCGTAGTCCATACACACTATTTATAGTAGTGATGGACTGAATTTTGTGTGTGGGTTAGCTTTCTTTATTAACAGTGTCCCTCGCCGTCAGGCAAACCCACTCCAACTTCAAAGGTACTTGTAATTAACGTCCCCGAGTCAAGGACAAGTCAACATTTTAGGCCTGGTGTCCGGTGAAGGGGTTGGACCGCTTACCTCGTCATCATCACACCGGAGTTTAAGAGTGCGCGTTCTTATCCATTCGGCCATGCGGACCTGCAGAAGCCTATACAACAACAGTGAATGCATAGTTAAAACAAATGGAGGACACGCATAACCCTTCACCATAACATCCGAGGTACGACTAGGTTTTGTCCCGTCCTCTCTCTTGTTCATAGCATATATAGACAGCATATGTAAAGACAGCCAAACAGAGACCGCTAGAACACCGAATGACGAACAGAACACAGAAGAAGAACCAACAGTAAATTACACTATTAAAGAACTCTGATTTGCGGACGATCAAGCACTGACAGCAAAATCACAAGCAGAATTATAAGACTACATTAATAGCCTAAACGAAGTGTGTATGGAACATAACATGAAAATTAGCACCAGTAAAACAAAGGTAATGACTATAACCAAAGAAGAAAAGACGACACAGATTCACCTACAAGAACACTCCCTGAAACAAGTAAAGGACTTCAAGTACTTGGGACGTACAACAAAATCAGATGGCAAATCAGAAGACGAGATCGAAAAAGAATGCAATAAGGCAAACAAACTCATTGGACAAATGGCACCAATACTAAAGAACAAATATCTGTCAATAGTTATTACTAAGAAAGTACTCTGCAACACAATCTTCCTACCAAGTCTATGCTACCAATGTCAAACCTGGACAATGACAGAAAAAAAAGAGAAAAGAAAAATCCAAACAACAGAAATGAGATTCCTGAGAAGAATACTCAATGTATCAAGAAAAGAGAAAATCAGAAATGAAGAAATCAGGTCTAAAGTGGGGGTTATAGCAGCGCTCGATTTTATTAGAAGGCAGCAAGTCAAATGATTTGGCCTTACCAGCTAACAGTATACCACAACAAGCAATGATGTACAGACCAGATCGAAGCAGATGAAGAGGCCGACCACGAAAACAATGGACAGATGGAATAGCATAGTCCATGGGAATCTCGATACATAAAGCCCATGAACGGGCACTCTCCCTTTTATATTTCACCTCAACATCGCAAGGAACAAGATGAGATGACCTCTTCATGTAATATTTCTTAGCTGGTTGCTAATGTTGTGGCTTTACCTGACGAAGAAGTAACCCGAATATGTTTCATGCCTGCATTTGTTGTAGTGAAGAATCAGTTACATGCCTGTTGTTGGATATCCTATGGGACTGTTTGTTTTGCTCAGCGTATTTTAATTTGTATTCTGCTAAACACACAGCTCATTCATTCAGTAGCATGTCCTTTGCAGAACCTCGCTCCCATAACAACCTTCCGGAAAACGTCTCTGTCATAAACCATAAGCAAGATATCCCGCGTCCGACACATCCATCTGGAGATCATCTGCCACATCCTGCACCCATCTTCTCTTTGGCCATCCTTTTCCTCTCTTCCCGGGCATATACCCCTTCATGATTGTTTTCTCCAAACTTTCATGATGTTTCATGTGACCAACATATTTCAATTTTCTTTGTATTACCGTCTTTAGTAGCTATCTTCTACAGTATTCAGCTCTTGGAGTATGGATGTATTCGTTCTATCCAGTATCCAAGATATTCCTAGAACTCGTCTATAACATTTATATTCAAAGGCATTTATGCGATGTTCAGCTTGTTTAGTAAGTGACCAGGTCTCACAGGCGTATGTTGCAATGCGAAAGATGCATGCTCTTAAAAATACAATTTTATTGGGTCTATCTGTCCCACGCCACAATTTATTCAGCTGTTTTAGTTTCTGAAGAGCAATAGATATTTGTCCTTTAATTTCCTTAATTGTGTCACCATTGTTGGTAATGTGTTATGTTAAGATATAAATTGTGATTGTCACTGTTCTTTTGGGTTGAGGTAAACACACAGCTAGTGGCAGTCATTATTAATGTCGTACAGAAGCCGTTGAAGAATCGTTGTTTAATATAATATATACCAGTGGTTCTCAACCTTTTTTGGCCCATTCCCCCCTTCACCATATTTTCAGAACGCCATTCCCCCCCCCCCTTCCTATTAAAAATTTGGCCCGTTCCCCCTTTCACCGTATTTTCAGAACGTCATTCCCCCCCTTTCATATTTCCTATCTAAAAATCTCCCCACCCCTACACAGTATACGTAAAAGTGGAAGGCAAATGTAATAGCATATACTAAAACAAGTCTAGACATCCACATAAAACATGATTTGTGGGTCTACTTACTTTATAAAATGAATTTTAGAAGGACGAGACATACATAACTGTTAAGTATGAAGGGAAAAACTATGTCAAGTAATCGGTTCTTGTATTAACACGATCTTGAAATGGTCTTCATTCCCCCCCCCCCTGGAAACCCTGAAATTCCCCCCTGGGGGGGGGGGAATTCTCCACCGGTTGAGAACCACTGATATATACGATGCTAATTTTCTCAAGGATCTGAACATTGAAGAAATCTGGCTCATAAAGTTTATCGTGTCTCCGCAACTGAAACATCGTTGGCCATATTAATAAACGCTCCAGTGGTTTAGAAAGAGCAATAATGGAAGCATGGATCCTGGGAAAAGCAGGCAGGGACCGACCAACATGAAGGTGGACAAAGAATAGTAAAATACCCGTGGCATGACAATGCATGGGGCAGGGGAACTGGCGAAAGATCGAAGGTCTTCGCACCGGGTTTAGATGAGAGCGACGTTCTACATAGAACATGGTACATTATGGTGAATAGGAATATAGTATATTGACGGCAAAAGTGGAAGGTGATGATGAATATAAGACAAAATACTAATCTAATAGACAACAAGAGTTATATAACAGGATATGAGAATTAGAAGAACAGAAAAGACCCGTAGCAAGAATTTATAGCCCGGGTGCACTGGTGATTAGGTGGCCAGTCTTTCCCTCCCATAGCGAACGACTACAGCTGGTAGCATCGAACTCTCGCTTGACCACGTTCTTCCCATTGTCGGCGTAGTGTCCTACCCATTACACCAACGCACCCGCCGGTTGTGTTTAATATTGCAGTTGTTTCTAAGGGTTTTATTTATAATATTGATGCACTTTCATTTTTTACACGTATGTCTTCTCATAAACTGTCAAACTGTCATTTACTGCCAATATGGTACCTTGCGGTGTATGGCAGAGGGGTCTTTGAGCCTGAGGATTTAAGGCCACCTGGCTAGTGCAGTCGCCGCGAACTGTACAGGTTAGGATTTTCTTTTTGCCCCCGACAGAAAAAAAATCCCACACCTTACCGAGGGATTAAAACCCGGGTCTCCTGAAGGAGAGTCCGACGTTCTAGCCACTCGGCCTTCTTCTCATATTGATCCTAATTGTATGTGTATGGATGGGTAGGTAGGTAGATAAGTATGTGTCTTTGTATATAAGAGTGTGTGTGTGATTATATATACCACCATATACTTCGCAGGTAGTCGCACTACCCCCATCAGTCAGCTTACCTCCCACATATTTTCTCAAGTAACAGCGTTGGCAACACGTACCCAAAAACCAAAGACAGGCGCCTTCACCAAACAGTGACAGGGCAGATTACTGTGCAGTGAAGTCAGGACTTACTGTCAACGTACACCTGCTGAGCTACCTGTTTCTTTGTTTTCCTGTGCAATCACATTTCACTGTGACAACACCTCAGAGAAAATCACAGAGTTTCGTTGTGCAACGCTTCAGCATGGATGAGAATAGGAGAGTGGAGGAGAAACTGCAACAGTTTAAAAATGACGCTAAAACAGGTAAGGCTTCGATTCCTTTCTAAATTCACGGATTTATATTATTTCATTTCAGTTTTATTACTTGGTGTGCAGAGCTTCATTCTTTTTACATATAAATACCCATGTATGTGATTCCTATCGGCTTCCTTGTTATCTTGTTTCATATGTTAATTCTTATATAACCTCTTCCTAAAAGTAATTAGACAGATTGTCCCTTCTTCTTACATCAAAATGCCCTTATAAGTGGACAGTCCTAACCCTTGTTACACCTAAGAACTTGTAAATCTCACACTGTATATTAAAATGTGTACACCTTAAATATTCACTAGCAATTTTCAGTTGAGAAAGTGAAATAACATGAACATTAAAAAGTGAAATAACGGGAACATAAAAAAGTGAAATAACGGGAACATAAAAAAGTGAAAGGTTGTAACCGCATAAACGAAGAAATCTATTCTAGCCTTGCCACTTCCCAAGCATTTGTCATAGAAGACCAGTATCGATGACCGGTAATTTTTTTGCATGTTCGTGTCTTTTTGATGTGTATATCATTTTAAGCCGGTCTCTCTGGCTGAGGGGTTACACCACTTTCTCCGTAAATCCCGTTTATCCACGCAGGGTCTCGCAGCAAGGCGAGAATTGGAAGCGATTCGACCCGCGCTCGTGACTTGCGGGATAATGAGCCGGCCGCTCAGAAAGCAATGGCAAACTACTGAGCGTAATCTTGCCAAGAAATCAACATACAGCTGAAAGATGCTGATGTTGATAGTGATGTCCTGTAAAGGATTTACAAAAAAAAAATCATTTTAAAGTGTTCACTTTATAAGTTTATATAGGAGCAATGGAGTTTTGGGGGAAGGGGGGGGGGGAGACCAGAAACATACTTAAATATAAAGGAGCACTGTAACAATTTAAGGGACAACTTTTGAAACCTCATAGACGTGGAATAATTCTGCGCCAGGCAAGAAAAACAAAACAACCACACAAACGTATGCCACTAAGAGTTAAATGTACACTGTGAATTCGAGAACTGGCTGTGAATACATGGGTAAAAATAACAAACTGTTTAGATGATAGAATACAAGTGTAAATTCAAAGTAATTAAATGTGGCAAAAGAACAAACCAAGATTGTAGAAGGGAAAAAAAAAAACGCTAAACATTTTTCTGAGCAAACGGGTGTGACAGAACCATACGAAATAAGTGTACGTACTTAAACGTTGACGTCTCGTTCAGATAGCAATGCAAACTATTGAGCGTACAATTGCTTAGAAAACAACCTCGGATTGATCACAACGTTCTGCATATGGCATGCACCATTTTTTAAAATTAAAATTGTTTTCAATTTTTCTCAACAATGAAATTCAATATTAGCGGGCATTTAAAAAACACAAAATCTACACCCTTATTCTTTTCTTTCTAAAAATAACTGGTGGTCTTCTTGTATAAACAACTTCAAACGCAGCGCCTGTTCACGGGTTGACACAATTTACACTTTCAACCAAACGCCAGCGTTTCATCCTATGGACGTGTTTCTTTACATACATCAGACATAGTTCAACGGGCAGGGATGGGCCAGCTGTACATAGGTAGTTTTCATACTCCTACAAACTCATTGGGCAGGTTTGACGGGGTTTGGGTTACCTGTAGTGCTTTACAACTCGGCAGCTTTCAAAACCGCGTCTGGTGACTTGCTATTGGGGTTGTTTCAGATCCTACCAAGATTCTCTTATTGTGCCTGGCTGTATATTTATTTAGTTTTGGCTTGTTTTCTGTCGTGATTTCTCTTTTCTTTCAAACGTAAAGAAGCACATCAAAAGATATAACACAGATGGCGGTTTTAAGTATTATCAGATTGATGGGGAAGAAGATGTTTCCTTAAAATGCGGTCAGTAAACGCCTTCAGACTTACAGAGTCCTGGTTTGCAGAAGTAAGGCTGCTGGGTCGCTATGCTGGTAAACAAACCCCAGTCGTTCATGTAGGTAGGCCAGTATGCTACACAGCTATCACCAGACACTTGCTTGCTCAAATGCTTGCATCCTGAAGTTATCCCCCCTCCTGCTGAAACGAAACGTAGTTAACGGAAAAAGGACTCTTGTATATGTCTTGAGGAGTACTGGGTATATGGTGCTAGTCCTACATGTTTAAACACCAAAAGGCACTCAGCGCGTGATGTAGACAATATCACGAGGGACTCATAGACTTCCCATGACCTTTCCTGATGTTCATTCTAGGCTGGGTCGACCTGGTAGTCAGTCAAGGTCAATTTTAACAGCTCCGCCTTGATGGGGGTTCGAACACAGACCGCCGGATCGGCTGGCAGGCGTTCCTATCACTGCGCTACCGCGGCACTCAAGATGAAACCAAAAACGTTAGTTACAAATCCTTTAGAGGACGTCGTAGTTGTGGCGTGTTAAAAGACGAAATGGGAGAGGAATCCTCAAATCCTAATAGTCAACTGTTAAGAGAAAACTTAAAATGGCTCGATAACACTCCCTACGGGTAGAGGCTGATCATAAGTTGAAGTTTTCTAATAGAGGGCCAGTTGAGCACAGAAAAGCTGCCGAACTTCAGAGAGCAGAACTCTCACTCTTGGTATATTGAAAGTCCGGTGGGTATTCCGCCACAATCGGCTCCATTGTGATGTTGTTATTTGATTAGTATTCTAACTGAGAACATACATAACACTTAAACACAAATTAATAAGTAAATAGCCAACTCCTGAGTATAAATTGTAACATTATATTGTGATAACATGGGGGAAAGAGGGAGTGAGTATGCTCGTGTGACTAGCATGTTATTACACAACCACAATAAAAAACTACAAAAACAATAACATCTCAATACAAGACATACTAATTATATCTAGTTTCTTAATTAACAGTTCAGGTACTTTCACAACGAAAGAATTATACTAACACCTTCCCCATTTTTAGTGAGATGTTAACGGTTTTCTCCATCACCTCAGATGGTATCGATAGGTTCATTAGTCCTTCTAAAATTACAAAACTATTATTGTCCATCTCTAAAGCACACGGGGAAAATGTCAGTTTTCTAAAGCACACGTGGAAACATTTCCATTTGCTAAAGCACCCGAGGTGAATGTCCATTTTCAAAAGCACAATGGGTAAATGTCCATTTCTAAAGCACAATGGGTAAATGGCCATTTCCTAAAACACACGGGGTAGATGTCCATTTCCTACCGCTCAATGGGTAAATGTCCATTTTCTAAAGCACACGGGGTAAATGTCCATTTTCTAAATAGGAGACCTCGAAATTTTTTTATACATTTTGGTCGGGATTCTGAGGGTGTTGGAATCATGAAACGAGCGGGTAGTATAAAATACTTATCTGCTTTCACCATGTTGGGGTTATGTCTGCCAAAGGATGGGCAAATGATGATTAATGAAGGTTCACTCTTCCTGCAATGGTAAGGCAATCTCCTCCGGCATTGAGGACTTTGACCATCCTGATGACATTCTTCATCTTTCATGAATATACACCATTTTCAGCCAACCAAATAACACCATTTCCTGCAGAAAATATGTGCCAAACAATATAACCATACCCACAGAAACAAGGAGGAAAAAAAAAGAAAGAGGAAGAGGGAAGAGAAAAAAGAGGGGGGGGTGAGTAATTATAACACAAAGGTGGGTCAGTTAGACCTGGCCCTATTAGGCTCTATCACTTCAACATCTGATGCAGTCCTTCACTCCTTCACTCCTTATATTGACATGGTATGTCTCTCTCACTCCTCAGCGAGGGTGATGCCATTTCTCCGTCTTGGCATCGCCTCTCTTCTCCCGTATAAATGTATAGGTAACCTCATAGCATATTTATAAGGCAACGCCACATCATATTTATACATTTATAAATGAACGCATTATTAATTCTGTATACATGAATATACATACAAAGAAACAGTCTCCTCTGAACATAGAGACAAAGAGATTATAAGAGATACCCAGAAATAGTATCATGTTAGATCTTTGCCTAATCATTATCTACGCATGAGGATTGAATAAATAGAGAATGGAAAGATCATCCCTCATACAAGGCATTCATTGAATCATGCACTATTTTTCTAAGTCAAAGAAAATGCGCCTAATTCTCCGGGGATTACTGTAGATCTTCACAAAGAAAACTCTGCTCTAAATTCAGATCCTTTTTATTTAGATTTAATAGTCTTAGGTTTATTCACTATAATTTCCAACTTACCAATGTCGTCAAGGATTAAAAACTACACCACATCTCCCGGACTGTACAACATGTCCAACCTTGACGAATCATTTTGGCAACTGCGCGCAAACAGTTCATTTCTCCGCGAACATGTCCGGAGCTCATTCATTACCATAAATTATGTTAATATGAACTTCCCTGGTCGCACCAATAGCAAGGCTCATTTTCAGCGCGAAAAGTGACGTCATTATGGTTGGGTTGGCGTTCCTGGAATTGTGGAGGGGGAAAAAATGGGGGGGGGGGTAATCGTGTAGTTGTCTGCCCCTGTCTTTGCACAAGTGTTAATTCTCAACAGTGTATGCGGATTCCATTTTCAGTTGTTAATTCCGGCGTTGAAAATTTCCAGAATGGAAGGGATTTAGGGGGGGGGGGGGGGTTATTGTTACTTTTAAACATCAAGGAGTGTCCTTGATTTACCATGGTGAACCGCTGGAGCCTTGTTTCCTCCTTATTCGGAAGGGGAGTTGATTGGCGCTGATATTATGAATGTTTAGAAATGTCACAGTGGTCAACCCCAGCATTTTTGGGCTGTGATTTCTTGGCAAATTTGTTTTCAGTAGCGTACCATTGCTTTCTTAACAACCGGCACTGATATCAGTATATGAAAACAACGCAAAACGGTCTGCTTTCAAATCGTCCGCAGCTGTGTTTCGAACGTGGTATGCGGGATTACGAATTGCGTCTGTAACCCCTTCGCGACGAGCCGGTTAAGATAAAACAAGGTATGGAGAAATTCTGAGCCTCACCGGTTTGCGGCTTGTCTCGGCAGATGTGCTCATAATGTACACTGGTAAATGCACCCTTTCACCATGCCACAGAGGCTCTGTTGGCTGGTTGTTATGGATCCAGTAGTGCATGGGCTCCTTCTCTCTAACCCAGCGCCATGTTATAATACATGGTCGCGTTCATCGGCTGTTGTGCTCATACACATTGTACCTTGTAACTGGCGTTGACGTGGTATGCCATCGTGACATACAGGAGTGTGGTGCCAGACCTATTTGCTTCTGAACAAACGGCAGTTGAGGGACAATGTGATCAGCAATACGTCGACCGCCTCATATTCCAGACATGTTTTCATAACCCATTTTATAAGTGCTAAGTATGTCCCAGGATCAATTGGACACCTAATAAACCTCACCACTCGCGGGGTTTGAACCTTGAACCACTAGGCATAAACAGTAATCACAACACTACAAGCTACTGGTTGTGCTCTTGAAAATGTAGGTAGAAGACGATAGTGCTTAGCTTTAAAAAAGTTATGTGCATGTCTTTTTACAGGACGTTGCCATCAACCCCAGCTTTTATTGGATGTTTGTGATTTACTTGGCAAATTTTACCTTTGCTTCACTAAATCACAAGAAGTTAGCTTTGGAAGGACGTGATGACTTTATTTCTCTTTGAGCTCTTTGAGTTAATATTAGCTAAGTACACGTATTTCCCAACACTACAGATATTACACGGGGTTAATATAGGAGTATACACAAGTTATAATAAAATTAACACTTCTGAAAGCATGCATCTTTCCTACTGACATCACGGATCAATGCGCAGACACAACAGATGACAATGGAGACCTTTACATTTAAATGTTGCAGAAAAATTATTACAGTATCGTGGATCAAGAAGAAGAAACTTAATCACATTTGACAAGATCTGAACATCAAACAAAACACGATCCTGTCTCGGAAACAGGAATACTTCGGCCATATTAAATGTTACATTTGTTTAGAAAGAATAGTAATGAAAGGCATAGTCCCTGAAGAAGAGATTGGGGTTGACCACAATCATGGTAGACAGGCATTAAAGACACTCGGGGAATAGAAATGCATGAATTTCCAGAAGTGGAGAATGACCCAGCGTCTTTCCCGCCATTTGTGATGAGATCTATTTTCCGTAAACGACTTGGTACATCATCAAGATACAACAGTTACAGCCACAGATAACACGAAACCAAATGTTGGATTGCGTGTTTGTCACGAATACTTTCATACTTTCATGAACGATTGACAACATCAGCTCCGAATACAGGCCTCTCGGCATTTAAGTGTTTACATCATTAAATATGTACGCATAAAAAAAATGACATAGGCTGTTTGTGATGTCGGCTATTTGTACGCTCTACTGCACGTACCTGCGGCAACACCTGTCTTGTTATGCGACTTTTCTTTGTATGATAATTTAACTTGACTTGCCGGCTAACACACTCGAACATGACATGGTCTAACTTGCAGGCTTTACAACACACCCTAATTGATTTCTTAGTTCTGTTTCATAGTGATGGCTGGACTTTTTGTGACCTATGTATCATTCGCTATAGTGTGATCTTTGCTTTCTGGTGTGCGTTAATGTAGTCATGTATATTCTTTATTAACTTATTTGATAGCGTTTCTGTGTCGGTTCTGTTTTATTGTTAGACAAGCTGTTCAAACAAATACAATCGTTGCAAAGTGCTCAAGTCGTTTTAAGATATAACAGTTTCAGGAATATACTATGTTCGGTCGGGGTTTGAGTAGAGCCAAGTCGGCTAGTATGTGTCTGCTGCCTACTGTTGCAGACATTGGTAAGTGTTTGTCTTTAGCACCACTTTCACCCGGTGACAGACAATTAACGTCAGCGAAATAGAGATAAATGCGGTCAAACTGTGAGAATGTAACGAAGAATTGGAAGTCGGAGGGGCTGAGTGAGAGAGAGCGAGAGAGGCTGACGGAGAGAGAGAGGTGGACAGATAGAGAGGGAGAAAGAGAGAGAGACAAGCAGAATGACAGACAGAGAAAATGCAAGTGTGAGATGTCAGCTGTCAGAGAAGACAGTGGCAAAAACTGGAACGACTTTGCGGAGCCAAGCCTTCATGTGCAAACATAAAGAAGAGTCATGACAGACAAATCGCACTATGCACACTAAACATGTACAATAAAAATGAACCCAAATTAAATAAATAGGGTACTTGGCGACTGATCCAGACAAAAGAGAAAGACCCAAACGGAAGCAAAAAATGATCGACAGATATGACGGGAAGTCAATCACACATCGTTCATCTAAGGGGAGAGGTTTAGGAAGGTTGTCATAAACTAGGTTTAGAAAGACCCTCATAAAATAGGTTTAGGAAGGTTGTCATAAAATAGGTTTAGGAAGGTTGTCATAAAATAGGTTTAGGATGGCTATCATAAACTAGGCTTAGGAAGGCCGTCATCAAATAGGTTTAGGAGGGTTGTCATAAAATGGGTTTAGGAATCAATCAATCAATCAATCATGTGCCATGCCGGAAAGCGTGGGCGGTCATGACTCGCCATTTCACTCGATCACCAGTGTCGTGGATCAGTTTAGGAAGACTGCCATAACCTAGGTTTAGGAAGGATGTCATAAACTAGGTTTAGGAAAGCTGTCATAAAATAGGTTTAGGAAGGCTGTCATAAAATATGTTTAGAAAGGCTGTCATAAAATAGGTTTAGGAAGGCTGTCATAAAATATGTTTAAGAAGGCTGTCCTAAACTAGGTTTAGAAAGGCTGTCATAAACTAGGTTTAAACAGGCTGTTATAAACTAGGTTTAGGAAGGCTGTCATAACATAGGTTTAGGAAGACTGCCATAACCTAGGTTTAGGAAGGATGTCATAAACTAGGTTTAGGAAAGCTGTCATACAATAGATTTAGGAAAGCTGTCATAAAATAAGTTTAGGAAGGGTGTCATAAACTAGGAAAAGGGATAGACATAGCACCATTACAAAAATGAGAAGAAAACAAAGCCGCGATAGACCAAATCCCACACCGGGTGATTAATAGATAGTAACAGAGAAATCAGATGGAAGATGTACAACAGAGATTATGAGCAGAATAGGGCAGGCAAAAGCCGCATTTCAGAAAATGAAGAGTATCTTGTGCAATAAGTCACTATCACTGAATGTAAGAAAGAGAGTGCTGAAATGCTATGTAGAACCAGTTTTGCTGTATGGCAGTGAATCTTGGAATGTAAATGAACAAAGTAAGAAGAAATTAGAAGCAACAGAGATGTGGTTCCTGAGACGAATGTTACGAATTCCTTGGACTGCCAGAGTAACTAACGATGACTGTCTGAAACTAGAACATTATATACAACAATAAGACAGAGATAAACATCTTTCTTCGGTCACGTGATGAGAAGAGAAGCATTGGAGAACATCGTAACAACTGGAAAGATCGAGGGGAAGACAGGCAGAGGCAGACCAAGAGAAATGATGCTGGGTGGATTGAGACGGTGGCATGGAGGAATATCAGCAGCAGATTTGATCCAGAAAACCAAAGACCGAGATCTGTGGAGAGCCATGAACGCCTACGCCAGCTGGCACGGCACTTGATGATGATGATGAACAGAGAAATCGTACATTGTGCGAACAATAAATGCCAATTGGGGAACCTTTTGAGGCCACTAAGACACTTCATAAATAAACACACATGTATTATTTGTCACTCATAGAAGTAGAAGAAAAAAGGATTAGAGAACACAGCAGACAATATAAAAACTGACATGACTTATCCTGTAGGAATCCCTGGCGTGGGGTGTCTAGTTGGTCATGTGTCGAAGTACACGTGTTCCTACAGCTAGGAATTACTGTCATATGGAGGTGACAGGTTCGAATTCCGGTCGGCTATTATAGCTTTCAATTGTTATGTTGTCTAATGCGTCCTCTAATCCCGTCTTCTTCGTGCTTCTACTTCTATTAGCGCCAAGTATATGAGTTTATTTATGAACTGTTAATACAAACAGTACGCGTGCTATTATTACAGGACAGTAGTTGCATGCATCCTGACTGCCCCACCAACCCACAGGACTAAATAGTGTCTGGCAAAAGTTGTATCCGCGACAGCCAGGTTCTGAAGTGAACTCTTCTTGGATTGGTCTCGAATTTAAAATCCGCATGCATTATTAATGAGTGTCTGCTGTCTCCTTTTGGATAACAGTTAGTCTGAAACCAGAGTATGGTTGTGAATTCTTAACATCCCGTGGTGTGGTGTTGCCCTCTGACAAACATCTTTCTGAATTCTACCTGTCTGATGGTGTGTGTTTGTGTATGTGCACTCGCTGTGTTGTGTGTGTGTGTGTGTGCGCGCGCGCGCGCGCGCGCGAGAGCACGCTCTATGTAAGTGTTTACTTACTATCCGGCGTTGTGACGGAGAGGTTGGGGAAGAATTTCGGCATCCAGAATTCCACGTTCGTAACACAGCTGAGCGCGATTTGGCAGCATACCGCCTTGGATTGATTTTCATACAATGGTATGAGTGCCGATGGTTCAGAAAGCAATGACAAACTACTGAACGTAATCTTGACAAGAAATCACAAACAGCCAAAAAATACTGAGGTTGACTGCGATCTCCTGTACATGATATGCAACTAACTTCTTTTTTTAAAACTTACTGATAGAGAACTAAAGAGAAGAAAATAACATAACATATTTAAAGAGTGTGGTTAATAGAACTCATCGTGTTCGGTGGTTTTGTTAGCACATGTCATTGAATCCTTCATTCCCAAGTTACCCCTGGCGTGCTCCTTTGCTTTTCACATTTGGCCAGATCATATATGTAAACGAAAAGGAAGAGATATAAAATGGCTCAGCAAATAAGAAATAGACAAGGACGCGGGAGATAACAAACCAGATTGAAATGATCTGTCGGAGAGAGGTTGATAAAGATAATATCCCAGTACCCATTTCCACCGTGGATTTAGCCACTTTGAAAGCATTGCGCTGGTGACTTTTTATTGTGGTTATTTCTCCATAAGCAAGCCACGGTAGCACAGTGGCTAGCACTCTTGCATGCCGGCCCGGTGGTCGTGGGTTCGAATTCGCATTGGGGCAGATTTTTTTTTACATTGACCTGAGCTCCCTGGTCGACCGGCTCCTAGGTCAGCCGGCTCCCAGTTCGACACATTCTAAAATGAGTACCAGGATATGTCTTTGTAAGTAAGGACAGTCAGTGCTATACTGACCACATCATCCCTTGAGTGCCGATTGGTCTGTAAAGCCGAATAAGCTTGAATATAAAGAAAGGTCCTTTCCTTTATTCCCCTCTACAGCATCTACTGGGAGACCGTCTTTGACTAAATCAATTCTTACCTTCTGAGCTCATATGTTTTATATCTTTGAGTAAATATGTTTTATATATTTGAAATGCATTCAAATCTAGTTTTGAAACTTGTGACTGATTCTTGTTCATGATATAATTTCAGAAGACAGTGAAGATACTCGAGGCACGTATTCTCTGGAGTCGGAGTTGGAGAAACAGAGACGACGTAACCTGATCTTTGATGAAGAGCGCTTTGAGGAAACGTTCTTGAAGTGCCTGATCTGTAGAGAAGTTTATAACGACGTGGACAAACTGCCAAAGATGTTGCACTGTCATCACACGTTTTGTCTGGACTGTCTCTACCAGATGTATCGAGTGGAGGGAGAGTTCAGACAATCTCTGACTGGCGTCTTCAGAAGCATGCCAATGACAGTCAAGATACAGTGTCCGACCTGTCGCGAAGGGATTCTCATCTCTGAGCAGGAATTACGGCGCCTGCCTAACGATCACACAATCATGGAGCTGTTGACCTTTGTCAACCAGACGAGCAAGAACGACGTCCAGTACTGCACCAAGCACCAGATGCAGCCACTCAACTTCTTCTGTGAGCCGTGTATCATGCCCGTATGCTGTGATTGCACGGTCATCGATCACAAAGAATCCAAAGGCCACATTGTAGTCAATGTGGACGAAGCCATGAAGACTTACTCACCTATTGTGGAAGAGACGCTCGATGAGATACGGGCTGAAAAATTTAACCTCGCAGCCAAAAGAGAAGCTTTAGAGAGCGCGCTGGATGAACTTGATCAGATTCAAAGAAATCTAAATACCCAAATCCGAGCAGTTTTTGACAAGATTCGGGAGGTTCTGGATGAGCGAGAAAAAGAACTTTACGCTGTTTCAGAATCAGAATTAGATCGAAAACGCGAAATTGTGGATGGGCATATGAAGGTGCTGATGGACAGAGAGTATGAGCTAAACTCAGAATTCAACGGCCTTCAGAAAGCCAAGGATGAAAAGGACATTAGCCAGATTTTCTCGGGCCACAAAGCTGCCAGAGAAATGTTGTCTAAGAAGGTGTATGTTCCAACAAACTCTACTAAAGGCTTTTCCGTTAACTTTCAGTACAGTAGTCGAGCTGAGGCCATAATCAAGCAAAATGTTTCCAACCTAGGAGACATCATTTTCAAGACATAGGGCTGTTTTCACATCCGTTACTCATTCTATCAACTTCATACTCATAACATTTTAATCATTTAGAGAATATAAACAAAAAGCCATACACTATAGGTTGCACAATTTATTACCTGACATATTTCGCTGGATCTCGTCAGGTACTTACTACAGAATTATATATAATATGAAATGAATAGATGAATCTTATTTTGGCTGAAATATATAACACACATAGTCTCTGATACTGTTCGAATGTGGAACATTTGTTGTCCCCACGGTAATAGCAGATTAACTAGAAAGTCTTTGTCTACACTATACTGGTCGTAAATAACTAATGGTATTAGCCCCAGAATTGTTGTGTAATTATTTATTGTTCGTCGAATATAGTATACACACGAATGTCCTTTGTTACCTTTATTACAACAATATTATTCATAAAGTCAACAAAACAAAAGCATTTCATACATCGCATTCTATGAATTTCATATTGATATGTGTTTAGGTTAGTAATTTTTAACTAAATTACTTGTGTTAGTCTTCATGAAATACAAAGTGGAAGCTGTTTACGTGTGAACTGGTGAATGATACAAGTGTTCAGTCGTGTTGAAGCTGCAGATATTTGCTTTGCGGGAATCTCTTTTAACGATATTTCCATGTTCATTTAATAAAATATTGTCATACGTATATCTTGTGTTAAATTAGTTACATTAGTCTACACTCTATATGTCATATATAATCATGACAATACCTGGGGAACAGGGAAATAGAACTCAAAGAATGACTAAATCACACAGACTTGCAAGAAATATCAGTTATTAGGGTTCATGGAAATCGCATTAGAAATAAATTAATAGTTACAGTTGGTCCCTTGTGTATAGTAGAGAACAGAATTGGTGATTAGACGACACACTACTAGTTTTCTTTTTTCTTTTGTTCGCTCGCTCGCTTTGAACTCGAGCGCAGTCGACGCGGGACTGATTTTTGTGTGTCTGGGCTAACTTTCCCTGTTACCAGTATCCCTCGCCATCAGGCGAACCCACTCCGACTTCTGAGGTGCTTGCAATTTACGTCCCCAAGTCAGCGACGAGAAGTCGACATTTTAGTCCAACTAACCGGTGTATAGGTCGAACCCACAGCCTCTAAATGACGACAGCGCCTCGCTAGCTGGTGGTGCGTCTGACTACATGCACTCCATCAGTAGGTATACTTATAAGGAGGCGGGAGTTTCCAATCCCGGTGCGATCACCATATCTTTCGATTTTTGTATCATTTAGTGTGTTCTCTAATCTCTACTTCTTTGCAGTAAGTAAAGCACCTCATAACACGCCTTGAAGTGTATGGCTATATGATACTTGTCTTCCGGGAAGGTTAACCCGGTCAACAAATGCCCTCAAAAGTCGGCCTAACGGTGCAAGAATGCAGCTCTGCTGTAAACAGGCACAACGCAATCACCTCCCAAAAACTCCCCGGATGAAAGCAGAAGAAGATACTAGTCTCATATTTGTAAACATCAGTCATCACGCAATTGGGAAGATATGCTGGCCACTGATCTACCATGGCTCGCCAATTTTTGACAGTACCGGTATCATTTTGACAATATTTTGGAAATACAGATCTTCCTCATTGAACATCGATAATCATCGAACATTGAGTCAATAAGTGCTCAGATCCTCTGTGTTTCCCTCAGCGTGTGTCCACTGACAACACCGATGCTGTATTGGTCCACCATTCCTTTCTGGTTTCCCACAGGGCACTCTAGCCTGAACCCGATTAACTTGATATTCTTGTAGAATCACATTCATCCCTTGTGTCAAGTTTCTCGTCCTGCCTTTCCGGGATGTCAGTCCGGTCCATATTCCTCCGATCTCTACAGCAACAAGCCCGCAAGCATAACTGCACGTTCGTTTCCTGTTACAACCGTGAGCCCTGAAACAGACATAAGTCAGTTTTAACCTCATAGATTCAATACATTGCCTCCTGCCCTTTATCTCCGACTGGGGCATTATGATTCAACCAACTCACACCAAGCAGTCCTATCTCCTACAGCTCTGTCCATCTTTATCCCACATCATTTATCTCTGTCCCCAACTCCCCTCTCTGTGTATCCCTGTGTCTGCCACTACTTTGCTCGCCCTGTGGGTTCCATACAATGAAGTGTCCAGTTATGATACCCTCAGGTCCTATCAATGTGTGTCCCAGCGCCAGAGTTCTTGTTCCTCCTCAAGTATGCTGCCGTGTGACGTAAGTGTGTTATAACCCTTTTGAACTTAGTCCTGTTAGTGGACTGTTACGTCTGCACTTTTTTCTTTCCCTCTTTGGCACTGAGACAACTGATTTCACACCTGAAGACGTCTTGGGAATGGCTGCCTTGACAATTACAAAACATTGATCAATCCTAAACGAAAGTTGGATGCGAGATGGTGGGAAAGATTTTGGTGTTGCCGACCTGACAAATTGGGAAAACATATCTATATAGAGGCGGTGGATGTATTAGAAGTAGGTCTTCCACCTTTAACCAGAGAAGTTAAAGCCCTGAATTTAGTTTTGGGGGGAAGCAAGGACCAGAGGATGTTGTTTTCTCACCTGATCCTGGTATAGGGGATTGGGTGTCTAGCCTTCTCAGACGAGGACGAAAACGGGCATAGTCATATGTGCAAGCAGTTTGAAACCATAGAGTATGTAGTAATAAGTCACTGCCCTGGCAAATTGAAATTCTAATGCATAAACGGAGAAGTAAATAAAGGTAAAGTTATGAAGCCCTGTTCACGCTATGATGCCTACTGTTATATGGTGCCAGTCTTGTTTGTACAGCCATCGCACTCGATGGCCAATGTGGTCAATATCAGGTCGGTCGACTTTACTTCCCCGAAAATTTCCCGGTATCCATTTCAGGCTAGATCAATTTGGTATTCTAGGTCAATGAAAGGAGCTCTTGCCTTGACGGGGATTTGAGCACGTGACCACTGAGTGGGCAAGCAGGCGACTGCGCTACCACTGCTTCTCACACACAGACGTACACACTATGTAATAAAAGTACAATTGGCAGTACATATTATGAAGTAAATAAAGGCAACTTAGAAGATAGTATTATCATTCCAAGTGCTAAGTTGTAGGCAACACACATATGAGTACACATAAGAATAGATGGAAATATAATAATTTGAATTACACGCTCGGCATTTCACTCTAAGTTGCATGTCCTCTATGAAATTAAAATACAAGTTTTTAAACATGCCTATTAAGTATATTTACAAACCCAAACAACTGAAACAAGAAGCCAAATGTTAAACTGGGTTAATAAAGCCATCTATTGGTTTCTAGTCGGCTGTAATCCGAAGCACATTTGTTCTTTCAGCGAGGCATTGCCGCCATCTGGAGGCGACAGGTTCGAAACCCCGTGTGGCCACACTATGTCTTAATCTTTATATTGTCTAGTGTGTCATCTATTTATTGGTCAGAATGTTTTTTCACCTTTAGCAAGATGAAAAACATTCTGACCAATAAAAAGATGTCAGTTGAAACGAGAAAAGGAGTGTTGAGGGGATACATAGAGCCTGTTCTTTTGTATGGATGTGAAACTTGGACAATGTGCAGTCAAGCTGAAAAACATCTGATGGCTGCAGAAATGTGGTTTCTGAGGAAAACACAAATAATACCATGGACAGACAGAAAAACCAATGACTAAGTACTACATGAGACAAATAAAAATCGTAAATTGATTAGAGAAATTAGACGTAGACAGTCAAAATTATTTGGACATGTTATGAGAAGAAATAGATTGGAGAACTTAGTGACTACTGGCAACATGGAAGGGAATAGAACAAGAGGAAAATCGAGAGGAAAATACCTGGATGGCTTGGCCACATGGCATGGGCGAGGCAGGAACAATGAGCTGATCCACGAGTCTGGTGATCGAGTGAAATGACGAGTCATAACCGCCCACGCTTTTCGGCATGGCACATGATTGATTGATTTAGTGTGTCATCTGATCTCTATTATTTTCCTCTACTTTTATAAGAACTAATCAATGCCAGCGAATTTATTTATGCTGTGGGTGTTGTATGTGTGTATGTGTTGCTTTAACATCCGTCGCAGACGTCACACAAGTTTACTGGTTAATGTGTATTTTTCAACTATGACACCTGGGAGGGTTAACCTTGTCAACAAACGTCGGAAAAAGTATGTGTCGTCCGAAAGGAGCAAGTATCGCATCTCTGATGTAAACAGGCACAGCAGATTTACGTACAAAACAAACACTTCAGACGAACAAAGCAAACCAAAAAAAAAATGCTGTAGAATGTACACAATTGGCCCACTGTGTACCCGCGTGTCACGTGCCAGCACAGAGAAACCATTAGTAACGCAGTGTGGGGAACGTGAATTCTCATTGGTAATGCAGACAGCAAGTTCGAGCACCAGCTTATCTGTGACACATCCAGTCATACAAAATAGCTCGTTAGCTTAGGTAACCACTGAGTCACCGAAGCCTCTGTTGGAGATGTAGAGTGTATGTATGTGTTCCCATCCTCACCTTATAGCTGGACGATCTTCTAAAGGTTGTGAAGTGTGTGTATGTGTTCCCATAACCACCTCCTTATTACTGGACGATCTTCTAAAGCAGTGGTTCTCAATCGGTGGGGAATCCCCCCCCCCCTATTATTTCAAGATCGCGTTAATACAAGAACCGATTACTTGATCTTGTTTTTCCCTTCATACTTTACGGTTCTGTACGTCTCACCTTTCTAAAATTCATTTTATAAAGTAAGTAGACCCACAAATCACTTTTTATGTGGACTTCTAGACTTGTTTTAGTATATGCTTCCATTATTACGTATACTGTGTAGGGGCTGGAGGAAGGGGGAATTTTTAGGTAGGAAATACGAAAGAGGGGGGAAGGGAATGACGTTCTGAAAATATGGTGAAGGGGGTAACGGGCCAAAAAAGGTTGAGAACCACTGCTCTAAAGGTTTCTTTAGAGTGTGTGTATGTGTTCCCATAACCACCTCCTTATAGCTGGACGATCTTCTTAAGGTTTCTGTAGAGTGTGTATATGTTACCATCCGCACCTTACAGCTGGACGATCTTCTTAAGGTTTCTGTAGAGTGTGTATGTGTTCCTATACCCACCTCCTCATAGCTGGACGATCTTCTTAAGGTTTCTATAGAGTGTGTATGTGTTCACATCCGCACCTCACAGATGGACGATCTTCTGAAGGTTTCTGTAGAGTGTGTATATGTGTTCCCATCCCCACCTCATAGATGGACAATCTTCTAACGGTTTCTGTAGAGTGTGTGTATGTGTTTTCATCCCCCACCTCACAGCTGGACGATCTTCTAGATTTTCTGTAGAGTGTGTACATGTGTTCTCATCCCCCACCTCACAGCTGGACGATCTTCTAGATTTTCTGTAGAGTGTGTATATGTGTTCCCATCCCTACCTCACAACTGGATGATCTTCTACGGGTTTCTGCAGTGTGTGTTTGTGTTCCCATACCCACCTCACAGATGGACGATCTTCTAAAGTTAGTTAGTTAGTCGACAGATCATCCTCATTGCACATCGAACCTTTCAGTCCATAAGTGCTCGGATCTCCTCCTCAGCAAATCCCGCAGCGTGTAGCGGCTAATCTGGGCTTTTCAGTCCACAGAGCTTTAGATCTTCTAAAGGTTTCTGCATAGTGTGTTTATGTGTTCCCATACCCACCTCACAGCTGGACGATATTCTAAAGGTTTCTGTAGAGTATGTGTATGTGTTCTCATCCCCACCTCACAGCTGGACGATATTCTAAAGGTTTCTGTGGAGTATGTGTATGTGTTCTCATCCCCACCTCACAGCTGGGGAGCTTCTAAAGGTTTCTAAAGGCTGGAGGATCGACTTCACTGCACTGGGTTTATCCCATTTGTTTCGGTCTCTTTCAGCAGAGCAGTCCGCCGAAAGCGTCACACAGAGCTCGAACTCTGTAGCTTCAGCAATGACCCGCACGGGTTCTTGATAAAAGTGAGCTCGTGAACCGAATGACGCAGTCTTAAAGCGAGGCCGGGACATTTGGAACGTGAGGTAGGCCGCTTAACCACTCCGACATGGAGACTCTGCTGTATTATCTTGCATTTGCTAATACTCAAGGTATTATTACACGGTTTGAGTGATCTTGCGTATATGAATACATTAACACATTAGGTGGTTAAGATTAGCTTTCAAAGAAGTACAGCACTTACATAGTAGATGGTTTAACTGCGGTGGCGTGAATGTTTGTGTGATTGACTACCTGTTGATTACAGCTTGTAATACGTAACTTCCATTGTATTCGGATACCTACATAAGTGCTCCAATCTCCTACCATTAAGACAAGTCCCGTAGCAGTCCCGTACCACCTGTCGTGGGTAGGTGAAGAGTTAGGATCATGACACTGTAGACCTGATTGCACCGAGGATTGATTGATTGATTGATTGATTGATTGATTGATTGATTGATTGATTTAGGAACCGACATCACAGCATTCGGGACATTCCCATAAGCGCTCCGTCCCCATCGTCAGCAGCCAGCGAAGAGTTCCAACACTAATAGTTCCAGTAGCAATCTGATTATATGTCCGTCTCGCCTTTCCTCTGAGCGTCGAGCGTCGGCCAGATCCCCTCGTCACATCTCGCTGTCTCATTCTTACCAGACTATGGTGATCCATTTGCTCCTCTGAGGTGTACACGTGCTCCCACCGAGGAATATATTGCCAGTGTCTCCTTCTTATAGTAAACGTGGAAAGCTGACGTCGTACTCTCGTCAATCAATCAATCAGGTGCCGTCTCCACAATGAAGGTGCAGCTCCCCTTATACTTGTTAACTATTGTCCGCTCCCATGGACTGCTACTATATATTTCACGTTTCGTCTTCGTGTTATGTCAGATTGTTATCGATTTTTACTGTGTCGGTTTGTGTTTGTTTGATCTGTGCTGACGAAGGCTTTGGCAGCAACGTCCAATTTGTTTCTTGTAATCGTGTTTTAGTAAAGCTCACAATCTACTTCTACTTTTTGGTGATTCATTCATTGCCACAAGGAAGGTTGGCTGCAATGGATCTCCAATACTGTCTGTCTCTCGCCTTGACTGCACATTTTGTCAGATTGATGTTTGTCCATCTCTTGATATTATCTTCCCACCTGTATCGTTGTCTACCTCTTGCTTGCTTTCCCCCAACCTTGCCCCCCCCCCCCCCCCAGTATCATTTTTATAAGAGCGTTATGTCTTTTAAAGTGGCCGAAATATTTCACTTTCTCTTTTTTATTTCTTTCATCAGCTGTCTTTTCATTCCCAGTTTTTATAGAACCTCGGTATTTGATTGTTTCTGTTTCCATGAAATACCGCATATGCGTCTGTATATCCACATCTCTAGGGCTTCTATTCCACTTGCTAGTTGCTTGTTCAATGTCCAGGCTTCCGCGCCATACAGTAGTGTTGAATATACGTGATATTTGACAATTCTCATTTTTAATGCGTTGTTAATCTCTCCAGATGTTGATACTGATTTCATGCTGTTGAAAGCATTTTTGGCCATTCCTATTCTCTTTTTAATTTCTATTTCACTTCTGCCATCATCTGTTATTAGATGTCTATTATATCGCCGAATGTTGGGAGGCGCTTACAAAACCCGACACCCCACATTGTGCAAACGGCTTCGGGCGGAAGAGCGCAATTGAGAGTGTACAAGCCTTATCCTGGTGTGAGGAAATGCAACCTAAAGACTAAAAGTCATGGCAGGGCTGACCAGGTCCTAAGCTTTGGTTGGTAACTGGTCTAGGATCGAAGATCCGACAGGCGGACAGTTAGAACATTGCTTTGCTAATCTGGCAGCTTCTGCAGCTTGTCTTGTTCCAGACATATTGGTGCCACCTTTCCTCTGGAGTAAACTAGACAGGCCGTGAGAGGGGTCATGCTGCATGGGCAACACATGGTCTCTAAATTCAGGCCAGGCTTTGTGTTATGGAGAGATAACCCCATTTTGCAAAACTATCTTCTGTCAAGACGGCAAGATGCCACTCATAGGAGAAACTTGTTACTTGGTCTATCCATTGTCTAAGTAACGTCTTAACCATTACAACAAAGCGCACAGTCTCCGCCCATAGACCACGCTAACACAGAGTGTGGATGACTGAAAAATTACAACAGTAACAGATTACATGGTGTAGATGTACTTGCATATATTACAACATGCACACATCAGATGGTTTAGCTACGGTAGCGTGAAGGTTTGTACGCTTGAGACCACTTGTGCATTGTAGTTTGTAAAGGATCACTTTCATTGCACAGGGTCACCTACATAAGTGCTGCAGTCTCCTTCCATAGGTCAAACAACCAGGTGCTCACCATTGCACGAACTCCATGGCACGGGCGAAGACCCCAATTCTTGTTTATACAAGAATGATTATTGCTATAAATATTCCTTTGGGGAATGGGTTGTATGATTTTGTGGTTGGGTTGTATGATTTTGTGGGTGGGTTGTATGATTTTTTGGGCGTGTTTTAGGATTTTGTGGGTGGGTTGTATGATTGTGTGGGTGGGTTATATGATTTTTTAGGTGAGTTGTATGATTCTGTGGGTGGGTTGTATGATTTTGTGGGTGGGTTGTATGATTTTGTGTGTGGGATGTGTGAGTTTGTGGTTGGGGTGTATGATTTTGTGGGTGGGTTGTATGATTTTGTGGGTGGGTTTTATGATTTTGTGGGTGGGTTGCTATGATTTTGTGTGTGGGATGTGTGATTTTGTGAGTGGGGTGTATGCATTTGTGGATGGGTTGTATGATTTTGTGGTTGGGTTGTATGATTTTGTGGATGGGTTGTATGATTTTGTGGGTGGGTTTTATTATTTTGTGGATGGGTTGTATGATTTTGTGGGTGGGTTATAGAATTTTGTGGATAGGTTGTATGATTTTGTGGGTGGGTTGTAGAATTTTGAAATTTAGCCTTGGCCTATTTCGCCTGACCGGCGAAGTGGTTACGAATGCAATACCGCGGTCGAAACACAGCTGCGGGCGTTGGTATCTATACAATGGCGCTGGTTGTTCAGAAAGCAATTGCAAACTACTGAATATAAACTTGCCCAGTAATCACAAACAGTCAAAAATGCTGGAGTTGACTGCGACGTCATGTAAAGGATATTCAACTAACTTTTTAAATTAACTATTTCGCCTTTCTTATCGATTTCCAACTGTCGATAGATTTTTAACGTACACGGATAATGTAATACTGTGTGCTGTGTTTTCTTATTGTTATTTTCCAATGAAGGCTTGTGTGGCGTGATCTACAGCCGTATAAGAAAACCCTACGGGTAAGGATGTAGATAGAAAAGCTGACCCTTGGTTAGGTCAGTCCTCTGTAGGAGTAGAAGACAAAAAGGCTCGAATTGGGGCTAGGAAGTATGAATCCTGGTCCCATATGAGTCTACCTTCATATCAGATAGCTGACTTATTTAGCAGCGACACTCTACCCTGTGATGAAGAAAAATCCCTCAGTGCCCTCAAGTATAACATACAGGAGAGACACAACTAGTTCACTCAACTTCTATCCTTACACACTACACTACTATTAATTGTTATGAGGTGAAAAAGACAGTAGGTTAAGTTTGTGTGTGATCAGACCGCACAGTTTTAATTATAAATGAAAGTAAAAAGTGGCTTCTCTCGGGAGATAAAAAAAAAAAATGACTGGTCCTATCAATGTTATTCTGGCTATTACAGCAAACAAAGCTGTTTGATGTGGTTTCGAATCATAGAAGCACAGCAAAGCACTCGGTGGTTGGTTGAAGTCAGATTGATGGGTTGCAAATCAGCTCATATCCGTAGCTCCCACGATAGTTGTCTGCAGCTTTTCTCTCCACTCCATCAGTTCTCACTTGATGATGATGGCAAAGGGAACTGTACTATTTTGACTCAGGCTATACAACAGTTATCATGTGGGAACTCGTTGCTGATGCTGATTGATGATGAGGGTGCCACTTAAGGGTGCACTTCACATCTGTGACATAATAGACGGTCTCCCCTCCAGTTTTGCTTAAATTACGTTTAAGATTGTATTTTTCATTATATATATATATATATATATATATATATATATATATATATATATATATATATATATATATATATATATATATATATATATATATATATATATATAGTAGGAAAAAACGATCTTTTCCCTATTTTCCCATGTTTGTAGATATCTATAGATATGCATGTATCATTGGCGAGAATTTAATCTCCTGTAAACCTAGTGAATATTCTAGGGTTTTTAAACTACATATTATACAGTATATTATAGAACTATTAGATGTGCATGCCTTCTGACCCAGCGCAAGTTTGGCTGAATAACATTCAGTTTTGGCCTGCGAACCTGGTGGCAACATGAGAATCTGCCTGGCCAGTTGTCGTCAGCCGGCAGATCGCCCATTTTCGATGACTGACCCGAAGCGGTGAGGACACAGGAGCCGATACTAGCGTTAAAAAGACACCTTGCATCAAAAGAATCCAGGCTCTAGTTAGCCTATATTTGGGAAAAACAAATTGAGAACCCAATTGAAACCCTAAATTAGTATTTGGAAGGTACGTTGCTTTAATTATTTAGTACGAATTTACATGTATATATTTACCGGTATTAGTATTTGTAGTGTAGATTCAGGGTAAACTAAGCGATAACTAATGTTAGAGACAGGGATCGTAAACTACAGCCGGGATAAATATATAAATAAGGGAGCCGATTACATTAAGACCAAAATAGAGGAATGACTCTGAAGGGAATGGCGACACACAAAATGGTGAAATGTAACAGGTGGGCACTCGACTATCGAAGAATGGTCAGACAGTGAAGCTTGATATTTAACTAGGGACTAATATAATATATATTAGAATAATATATCACCAGGGAAGAATATAATTATAGACATGGGTAATTCGGGGGAATAAATGGTGATAGGAAATACTGATTAATTAATTGTGAAATAATTCTTTCACATAGTCTACTGGAGACCACGCGTGCCAGAGGTCACCTCATGACAGCGTGGGACCGGCCTCCCATTCACATCAGTATTCTTGCTTCAACGCAGTCCTTCACTGCCTACCTTCTACATCTATGTTAATACTTCAACCTCCTGTAGAATTTAATTTGTGTGTTTCGGGAGTGAATCAGAATTATAATTTACAATACTGCTTCATGTGTTGAGATAGAATCTGTGTGATTCATAATATATGTTCGTACTTCGTCAAGTGAATGTAATTTGTGTGTTTCATAATCTATGGTGTTCCTTCGTCGATTGAATGTACTTTGTATGATTCATAATCTGTGGTGTACTTCGAATGAAGGGAATCTGTGTCATTCATAATCTATGTTCATACTTCGTCACGTGAATGTAATCTGTAATTCATAATCTATGGTGATACATTGTCGAGTAAATATAATCTGTGTGATTAATAATCGATGTTCGTGAATAATAGTTAAATGTAATCTGTGGGATTCACACTCACTGTGTACACTTCATAGTGTTAAATGTAATTGGTGTGATTTATGATATATATGTGAATGCAACATAGTAAGAATGTTGTAGAGTGTGATCAGACTCAGAAAT
The DNA here is from genome assembly GCA_963921405.1 of Cepaea hortensis. Taxonomy (NCBI): domain Eukaryota; kingdom Metazoa; phylum Mollusca; class Gastropoda; order Stylommatophora; family Helicidae; genus Cepaea; species Cepaea hortensis. The sequence goes on along the minus strand of OY992877.1, from coordinate 161,500,166 downwards.
ATACATTGATGTGTCAGTGTCTGTAGACTGGAATACATGTGCATCTGAGTCTGATGAGATTGATAATATGTGACTAAGGAAAATAATAGTTGTACACCTTAGCCATTTGTCCTTTGTCTTGTCATAGCGCTAGTGATATGTCTGTGACAGGGGTGATAGTCTTGTGATGCTAGTCGTGTCTGAATATGAGACTGAGAGCGAGAGGTGCACTGGGTGTATCCTGAGTGTAGGACAAGCATTCACCGGTTCTGTTTTTTCTGATTAACTTCCAGAAGTTCTGCACCTACATTGGTGGTATCATGGAGCCATCAACCAGCAGCAACGAATACGTACTTGACTTGAACACCCTGTCTATGGCCGGAGAGTGTGAATCAGCAATCTGCCTGAGAACATCATCCGAGTTGACAACCTGCGAGCATAGTCATGAGCTAAGTGACCAGCTCAACGTCAGACACCATAATCCAGCAATTCAGTTTATGATTTTCTGTGCAGATACCGTAGCTAGACTACACTGATACTTGTCCAGCCATTTCACATTAAATGTTATTGTTATATTTTACACTGTAACCAGCCACTAGTTTGTTATAAGTTAAGGATTCATATTAAGAGATTGCGAGTGGAGTAATGTGAGTTGTAACTGTATATTTGTACTCTTTCTCCGTGTTGTGAGAAAAGATCAGTAAAGGGGGCTCTTTTATTTTTGCAGGCATTCGTCGCCAGATTCCTTAAGCCTACTGTCTAGAATACTAGTACGGTTGTTCGCTTTGCCTATCTGTGCCTGAACACTGTCTGAAGACTTGGTCATTCCTGGGACTGTTCCGAATCATACATCCTAGTTCGAGCCATTTCGACCTCTTCTTCAACAGTGATTAGTCTTTCGGAATTCTGAAAGTCTATTGGTGGCTATTTCTGATCCTTGTCTATCAAAATAGTCAACATACCGCGACAGCTTGCTGTCGCAACGTCGTCTCTTTTTTTCTAATTGAATTTTGTGAACTTATTCTTTTTTTCTTTATCCGCTATTGGAGCATTGGCCCTCAACGAATTCATGGCTGTCCGTCCCATCGTTTGCTCTGTCCTCCAGCCCGCTGAAAGTCTTTCTCATTCATATTATTCATCTTTGTCTATAATTCTCTTTTCTGTGTATTGTTAGGTCTCCCTCTGTTTCGTTTGTCATGTGGGTTCCAAGGAAGTACCTACTATTATCTAAAGAGGCAGAGAAAGCACTAATAGAGTGGGAAGTAGTGAGTCTAAAAATAAGAACAGTGACTTATTTGAAGGGGGCATTCACTTTCATTGCACACGGTTACCTACATACATTCACTGAAAGTGAATTACCTTCATTTTTAAGGGATGCATGGGCGTTAACTCTTTTGTGCCTAGATCAGTGGTTCTCAAGCGGTGGGAAATTCCCCCCCCCCCGGGGGGGGGGGGATTTTTAGGGTTTCCGGGGGGAAGGGGGGGGGGGGTTAAGATTATTTCAAGATCGCGTTAATACAATAATCGAATACTTGATATTGTTTTTCCCTCCATACTTTACGGTTCTGTACTTCTCGTCCTTCTGAAATTCGTTTTATAACGTAAGTAGACCCGTAAATCAAGTTTTTTGTGTTACTTGTTCTAGTATGTTTGATTAAATTTAGCTTCCATTTTTACGTATATTGTGTAGGGGCCGAAAGGCGGGGGGGGGGGGTTATAGGGAGGAAATACGAAAGGGGGAATGACATTCTGAACATATAGTGAAGTGGTGCATGGGCCAATAAAGGTTGAGAACCTCTGGTCTAGATGTTTAAAGTCAGATAAATCTGAAGAGAAGTTCCAGTGGGTAATTTATGTAAAACATTAATATTAAAAATAGCAGGAGTAAAAAGTGACAGGGCCACATACTGCCTTAATACAGATGTGATGTTTTTTTTTTTTTTTTTTTTTTTTTTTTTTTTTTTTTTTGGGGGGGGGGGGGGGCCCTCGCTAGCTTTGAACTCAAGCGTAGTCCATAAATGTGCTACTACTTCTAATGCACTGGATTGATTTTTTGCGCGTGGATTAGCTTTCTCTATTTCCAGTGTCCCTCGCCGTAAGGCGAACCCACTCCAGCTTCAGAGGTAAGATGGAAATGAACACTTCTCTAACATCGCCCGTGTGTTGCTGGGGCCCCATACGGGGAAGCAAAGAATAGTAACACTGTTGCCTACCATGCATGTCGTAAGAGGCGACTAAGGAGGCTATGGTTCCGTCGCCCTGCTACTGAGTGAGTGCGTTGCGCGACACTGTGAGCTGAGAGTTTCACGTGGAATGCTTTTACATCTGTCGGTGGTTGTTTGTAGTGTGAACTGCATGTTCGGAACGATGGCGGCCGGCTGTTGCTAGATTGACTGGTTTGCCTTTTCGGCTCGCGGGTAAATTTTTCAGGAGACTTCTGGGGAGCGCCGCTGGAGCTGCGGAGTTCGTGCCTTGTGTGGCGCTTTCGGTGGGTCGTCCTGCAGAAAGAGACCAAGCCATATGGGATTAAAAACCCGGGTCAATGAAGTCTTTCTGGTGACTGCCGTTTCCATCGACGATGAACTGTATTTTTCATGGAGGACTTTTGTGTTGGCATTCTGGCGGCGGCATTATGCACAGTGTCCCTGTGCGGGCTGTTGGCTTGCCGATACTCCTGTCTATTCCATTGTTCACTCTGGGCAGTGAGGAGCAATTTGTATGATATTCACTGGCACAGGAACGGAGCAATATGGGGACGACCCGTTGCCGTGAAGTTGGAACCACGACTAACTAACTTCTCTAACATGTGAGACCATTCATCCATACCCAGATAATCAATTTCTACCTACACAGACCATCTTTATTGCCTAGTATATTTTGTTGCATCTCATCGGGTGCATACTGCGGAGTTATACTTATATATCATATGAAGTGAATACATTAGTTATATTGTGTCTGAAACAATCACACATATGCTTCTGACGAGACGCAATGAAATATACCTGGCAATAAAATGTGCAGCTTATTGTTTGTGGCATCTGTGATTAAATTCACATAGGAATGCATTATTTTGAACACTGATTACCGATGTAGAACTTTATGCGTGTGGTTATCTTTAGAATGTTACACACCCACATAAAACAGAATAAATATTAGGCCAACGTTACCAGCACATAATATGTAATGCCTTAAAGTAGCGTCATCAGCATGTAATAGATTCTTTATGGAACATGGCTCCCATCGCGACCCGCCGAAAGCATTGTCATTAGCTTGTCAGTTCTTCTGCCATATGCATGTTCATATCAAAGGTGTATTCACTGGCCTGTGTCCATCTTCATGATGGCCAATCCCAGCCTGCCCTTCCAGGAACTATTTCCTTCCATCACTGTCTTACCAGACCGCTGTAGCCTCTAATATGCCAAAATGTACAGTAAGGCGCATAGAAATATGCTGTTAAAATGAGAAACGGACATGCATGACTTCTAAATTAGAGTATGAAATCTGATTCAAACAACACACAGAGGACATTTCAATGCGCCCGTCTCATCAGATGAATTTGTTCAAGTGAAATCTATTGAAATCCCAAAAATGTGTTCAACTAGCATAAGTCAAAGGCCAGTGTTTATGCAACCCGGTCTTAGTGCTTGTGAGTGCAAACGTGTGTGTATGTGCGTGTGCGCGCGCGTGTGTATATTCCGGGTGGTTGAACATGGCTTTATCTCTTGTGTAACGTTAGACTTTTAGGGCAGGGTTGTCCTCTCTAAGCTTTCATTTACAGTTACACATAACAAGGTAATTATGTTTACGCTATACAACACATTATAAGTGTCATTAAAGGGGGTATTTAAAATATGTAACTACAGCAAAATTACACAGAAAGTTCAATAGAAATTATCATATAGAGGATGCTGGGAAATACCGGCTCCACCGACTGGCCACCCGTGACTTTAAGAATTGCATTTACCTTATCTTCGACATAGCTGTAGGAGGAAATAAACAGTGATCGACTGGTGCATAGAGATGGGTGGTCCCATCAATCCAGATAAGGCGTCTGTGTTGAGGTACTCTCTGGACACTAGGATTGCTAAGCTAACGTCCCAGGTCACACAAAAAGGCAGGATTTTCTCTCGCAACAAACGGTAGCAATGTTTTTCAGAATAAACGGAAGGAATATTAACAGAGAAAATGATCTACGGTACTAGGAATCACATGCTACAGAAGCCTGTCGTCCAGGGGCCATGTGGAGGGAGTTTCTATGAGATCTAAGAAAGGACGTGATGCACTGAAGACTGGCAACTGTGGACATGGCGCAAAGAATGTTGTTCATATTCTATAAACATGTGATTATCTCATTAGCTGCGTGTGGATTTGGACTGCTCAAAGGGTTAGACAGTTAACCTAGAGCGCATATATAATGAAACTACGGGTGATCCTGAGATGCACAATGGACACCCCGGCAGTGTGTGTGAGACATATCCTAGCTTTGCCCACAATTGATGACAAGCTCAAAGTTCAGCAGGCTAAGTCATATCTCCGAGTGGCTGCGAACAAGGAAGATCCTCTGCATGATGTCCTGGACACAGATAATGGCCACACACAGGCTGATAAGAGGAAAATAATGGCTAAGTGGGGCAGATGACAATCAGAGAAGTGTGAATGTTAAAAAACTTTAGGAAAGGAGAGCAATGGGTCAGAATGCCAGAGGAAATGTCACACTTGTGCAGGGTCTTCATCACATTGAATTGGGAGCGTAGAGATTGGCCAGCAGGTGCGCTGAATGGGTAAGCGCAACAATTGATATGTGACAATTCGCGCCCCGGTGATGAAATTATCTAAATAGATGGCTCTATGCCAAGAGGCAAAAGAAGCGCCGTGGGACTCATGGAGAAGGTTAATGGGCGGTGTTTAGTTCAGAAGAGCTTGGCATATGATACTACGACATCTAGTCGGAGAATGGAGATGGAGGCAGTCTTCGGCGTTCTGGTGGCTGGAAGACAAACAGCACAAACATGTGATTCTAACGGACTCACAGACCATACTGAGAAGGTATCACTCATGTAAAGTATAATGCAAATAATTCTAAGTCATTTATGAAAATGCTGTAAATATAACATTTGAAATAGTAAGAATATAAAAGAAACACAACTGTCAAAGTATATGCCTCTATGGAACAGGTCACTCACGTAAAGTAAAATACAAATCATACTAATTCATTTTGGGAGGTGATAAAATAGAAGTAGCACAACATGCAACTAACACTATATTAATAAATACAATTATATCACGCTATGATCCTATGAAGTGGATAAACAGCGGGCTATCAATCATAATTACTCGAAAGACAAGTTAGTTGCATATCGTTTGCAGGACGTCGCAGTCAATCCCAGCATTGTTTCGCTGTTTGTGATTTCTTGTCAAGTTTACATACAGTAGTTTGCCGTTGCTTTCTGAAAGACCGGAACAATTACCATTTTATAAAAACCATTGCAAAGGCAGTCTGCTGCCAAATAGCCCGTAGCGGTGTTTCGAACATGGTATTCGAGATTACGAACTGCGTCCGTAACCCTTTTGCCACAGAGCAGTGAAAGACAGGAATACAAAAATTACAAATTGATTATATGAAATAATAAGAGATACCATATATTTATTTGTGGACTAACACACGCGCACGCGCGCACGCACACACACACACACACACACACTCTCTCACACACACACACACACACACACACACACATATATATATATATATATATATATATATATATATATATATATATATCCCATTTGTAACACATAAAAGTTGAACACCATATTACCTTATACGTCAAAATATATTTCGTTGATTTGTTTTAGTTTTCCTATTTATGTATATATATGATGTATACTGTGACTTGTCTTCTTCTTCTTCTTCTTCTTCTTCTTCTTCTTCTTCTTCTTCTTCTTCTTCTTCTTCTTCTTCTTCTTCTTCTTCTTCTTCTTCTTCTTCTTCAGCGTTCCGAGCCATTGAGGTTCTTTGCTGCAGATACAAGCCGTCTCCATTCGTCTCTCTGGTTGGCCTTCTCTTGCCAGTCGCTGATTCCAAGTGCTTGTAGGTCTGTATGTATATTATCTCTCCACCGTCTTCTTGGTCTACCTCGTGGTCTACGGTCATTCATTTCCTGAGTGTAAGCGAGTTTTGTTTCACTATTATCTTCCATTCTTTCTATATTCCCCAGCCATTGTAGTCTATTAGACTTCATGATTCCAGTGATAAGCGGGGACTTAAACAGATCATGAATGTCTTTGTTACTTCTTCTTTTTCACTCTCCACTTTGTGTATCCCTAGTGGGCCTAAAGATGCGTCTTAAGACTTTGTTCTCAAAGGTTAGTAACAAGGCTTCGTCTTCTTTAGTTGTGCTCCAGGTTTCATAGCCATACAGCACAACTGGTCTAATCAGTGTTTTGTATATTGTGATCTTGGTGCATTTGATTTTAGCAGATGTTGTAGTGCATAGTATATCTTATTTCCAGAGTTGATTCTAGCTTGTATTTCTTCACTTATTATGTTGGAGCAGTTGAAGATTGTACCCAGGTATTTATATGTTTCCGTTCTTTTAATGGTCATATTATCTATTTGTATGTGGCCAGAGTTTTTAGCCGTTCCTTCTCTTGAAATTACCATATATTCTGTCTTATCTTTGTTGATAACCAGCCCCATTTGTTGAGCTTTTTCCTTTAAGTGAGTCAATATTTCCAATGTCTTTTGTTCATTTTCCCCTATAATATCTATATCATCTGCATAACCAAGCAGTCTGGGTGTTCCTCCAATAGCACATTTCTCCTTTACCTTCCTTACAACTTTCTCTAGAGCCAAATTGAAAAGGAGCGGCGATAGTGCATCACCCTGTTTCAAGCCAGATGTTATTTGGAAAGGGTCTGATTTCCTGCTTTATATGTTACTATCTTATAAGTATCTTCCATGCATAGTCTGGTCATGTTGATTAACTTCCTTGGTATTCCAAATTCCTACATCGCATTCCATAGACTATTCCTATGGACACTATCATAAGCCTTTTTAAAATCCACAAAAATGTTATGGAGATCTCTTTTATATTCCCAACTTTTCTCGGCTATTTGTCGTAAGATAAATATCTGATCTATTGTTGATCTGTTTTGTCTGAAACCCGCCTGGTAGTCACCTAATATGTCTTCTGAATATGGGTTTAGTCTATTTAGTAATACCGCGGATAGTATCTTATAGCTTATGGACAGGAGTGATATTCCTCTTTAATTTTCACATTGGAACTTGTCTCCTTTCTTAAAGATAGGTATCAATAATGACTCTTTCCAGACATGGGGTAATTCTTCAGTCCTCCAGATTTTTATTATTATTTCGTATAGCTTTAGCTGTAATGCATAGCCGCCTGCCTTTATAAATTCAGCAGCAATTCCATCAGCCCCAGTTGCCTTATTGTTTTTAAGTCGTGTTATTACATATAGGATTTCTCCAAAAGCAGGTTCTTCAATTTGTGGTTCACACGTTAGAACCGCTTCCTGTGGGAAAGTGTTACTTGGAGCTTCACAATTTAGTAATTCAACAAAGTATTCTTTCCATGCGTTACACATTTCCTCATTGGTATTTATCATATTCCCATTTGTGTCTTTTAAACCATATGTTTTGCGTTGGTGCCCTCGTTTCATTGACTTTAATTTTTTTTTTTAATATTTCTGGATTCGTTTTTCTGGTGATTAGTTTTCGTTTTTCTGGTGATTAGTTTCCATATCATCATTGGCACCTTGCCGTCTTGACAGACGATAGTTTGTGCTTTAAAAAGGCATAATAACTGTTACCTATGGCGGAAGCGAATGTGACTGATAAGGCCAAATTGCGCTGTAAATGTCCGTTCATAGTGGGTTCATGTGAAGACGTGGTCATTTCCACCATCATGCACCATCTTACGTCTCAAAAGCTCGGTGTGTGACTTATCTGCAATAATTTTCTCCTTTGTCTTTATTCCATTTCTGATGTTTGCCCTCCATGCAACACGTTCAGTTTCCATAAGACTTGTCTTATACTGTTTAATAATATGCGTTCAATTCTCTACCTATATGTTTTTTTTTTCTTCCTTGCTTAGTGGACAGGAACACTGAGCTGATCCACGACACTGGTGATCGAGTGAAATGGCGAGTCATGACCGCCCACGCTTTCCGGCATGGCACATGATTGATTGATTGATTGATTGCTTAGCCCCACATTGTAGCTCCCTGGGACTAGTTATTTCAAACGTATCATCATTTGAGTGATGTGTATTACACCGGCTGTAGTTCTCTGTAGTTCTCTAATACATTTCACATGTATTATCATCTAAATGGAGTGTAACATATGTTGTAGCTTTGTCGGACTATTCCAAAAGTATCGTCATCTGGACTTATTATATTAAACTTGTAGCTCATCTCTGTGACTACTTATTTCAAAAGTATCATCATTTGAATGAAGCGTTTTGCACATGTTTCAGTTCTCTATGACTACATATTTCAGACGTATTCAAATTTGAATTCAGCAAGATGCACCGTTAATATACTCTACTGTTGACGGATTTGTTGTTGACATTTCTTGTCCTGGCGTTTAAAATGTTGCATATTTTGTTGCCGCTGACACCCAGCACAATCAGATCCCTCTATAAAAATAAACACTCCAAATCCTAGCTGCTATCTCAGAAATGCATTGTAGTAAAGAATGTCTGGTTTGCTTATAACCCGAATCTGCTTGTCAGTGTTCAGTAGCCCGTGCGAATGTCTAAAGTTCACGCTGTTTCGCTTCTTTCAGTAGAAACATATGTATCCAGGTTATCATAACTAACCATCTACACCAGTGGTTCTCAAACATTTTTGGTCCATGCACCCCTCACCATTTGTTCAGAATGTCATTCCTCATCCTACACAGTATACGTAAAAATGGAAGCTACATTTAATAACACATAATAGAACAAGTCTAGACGTCTACATTATACGTGATTTGCGGGTCTACTTACGTTATAAAACGAATTTCAAAAGGGCGAGAAGTACAGAACCGTAAAGTATGGAGGGAAAAACAATATCTTGTAATCGGCTCATGTATTAACGCGATCTTGAATTAATCTTAATTCTCCCCCCCCCCCCCTGAAACCCTAAAATCGCCCACCCCTGCGGGGGGGGGGGGGAGAATTCCCCCACCGGTTGAGAACCACTGATCTACACTAACCGAGATGTGTAGTAGTCAGACACGACTTCTCTGCCATGCCTGGTCTATTATTTTCTCTTCGATTTCTTAATGACAAGCGGCGCTTACCAAACCCGACAACCCACATTGTGCCAACGGCTTCGGGCGGAGGAGTGCAATTGGATGGGTACAAGCCTCACCCTAGTGAGAGGAAATGCACCCTAAAGACTAAATAAATGTCATGGCAGGGCAGACCAGGTCCTAAGCCTTGGAGGTCAACTGGTTTAGTATGAAAGCTCCGGTAGGCGGACAGGTAGAGTATTGCTTTGCTGATCCGGCAGCTTTTGCAGCTTGTCTTTTTCAAGACGTATTGGTGTTACTTTTCCTCCAGAGTAAACTAGACAGGCTGAGAGAGGGATTATATATGCTGCATGGGCAAAAGATCTAAATTCAGCCCAGTCTTCGTGTTTTGGAGAGGTTAACTACATTTTACAAACTATTGTCTGTCAAGACGGCAACTGTCTTAAGGACAACAATTGTCGACAGGGTGTCTGATAACATATGTCGCCTTTCAATAGAGTTAATGGTGTCAGTTCTAACACTTTTATAACTGCTACCGTTGCAGTGCAATGAAAGTAGTTGTTTGTTATACTAAGATGTTACTTATTTTCTTTGTTAGAGTACAGGCAGCAGGATAGACAGACAGACAAACAGACAGACAGAGAGATATGTATGTTTGTGCTTATTTTCCTTGAGATACAGACTGCAGGACAGACAAACAGACAGAAAGACATATGTGTATGTTTGTGCTAATGTCCCTAATTTGTCTTCTTGTGACTGATGTGTGTAGATGGTCGTACTGCTATGTGACATTGCACGTGTATGTCTCATGGTCAAGTGTTAAATTAATTTAAGGATTTGATTCTCTATTAAAAGTTTCATCTATAATTGTATAGACACAGTGGGAATATAAACAAGCGTATTGGAGATATCTGGCAAGCGTAGCTATAATTGTATAGACTCAGTGGGAATATAATCAAGCGTTAACTCACAAACAGACCTGGTTACTCGTGTTAGAAGAAGACAGCCTCACATTCGTTAGGCATGTCTTGAGAAAGGCAAAGCTAGATTACGTTGTAGCAGCGACGGCGGATAGGCAGGGAGAGATTGAGAGAAGATGCTTAAGTGTTTGATATCATGGCATGGAAGAATATCGGTATCAGAAAGGACTGGCAGTAGACGAGACAGAAAGCTGTGGATTAACATGATCACCAACACCACACGGCAGGGACTATAAGAAGTAAAAATAATTGTATAATAGGATAGCGTTATTGTCTAATTTCTTAGTTCCTATTCGGTGAATAATAGGTGTGCACATTCCACCTGCGTGTTTTAACCTATTTAAAGAAACAGGATTTTCTATTCAGTGTTTCAGAAAGTAGGGTGTAGATGTCAGTTTGCGTATATTCTCATTGAGGAATAATATGTGTGTACATTTTACCGCCACGTATACATTTATTTACTTGAAAACGCAATTCTTTATATCGTTGGACAACATCAAGGGATACCATCCTTGCAATAAACCCACAACAATGGAAAACTTTAAAGCCTTAGAGAATTGCAAGCAAAGATGACTCAATACATCTCATACATGCACAACTATTCCTATTATCTTCAAGTACCTCGCCGACTGGCGTGGGCTATCATGCATCTCCACATCTTGCGATCTCCAACGGCGTGTATCAATCCGTGTGCTGATCCCTTCCCTGCCATGAGACAAGGTTGGCAAGAATTTTCTCTCGCTGTCCTTCCTTTCTCTCTTTCTAAAATCTTTTCAGTCCTCACAATATGTTTTAGTTTTCCTCTTCTTATAATGTGGTCACAAGTTATGACAGCCTGTTTCTGATGTTTGTGTAAGTTGTCTTTGCGATTAAGTCTCGTGATTGCTCATTTTGGCTGTTCCGGGAATAGTAAGCATTCTTCTATAAAACCACATCTCCAAATCCTCCATTTTTTTTTTAAAAACTTGTTTACTAATTGTCCAGGATTCACAATCATATGTTAGAACAAGTTCTGTGGTAACATGCAATAATATTCCTATACAAGAGATAAATATTGCAATGCAAAATACTAATAATCTAAACTCACTGATTTAATTTAAAAAAAAAAAAAATAAAAAAAAAAAATAAATATGTATATATATACAGAGAGGAGTGAACATGGATAACACAATAGAAATATCACACTTTTCTCAAAGACATGATTATATAATCCACACAATATGAAAAAGCAAACGTTATATTAGAAAATCATAACCATTCATTATAAGAAATAGCAATAAAACACTTGTGTGTGTGTGTGTGTGTGTGTGTGACTGAATCCGATGACCCACTCTGACAGACTGCATTTTGTCCAAATCTCCATGTTTGTTCTCGGAGCATTAGACGCAAGGTGCACAACCGAGATTAAAAACAGAATAGGGCAAGCAGAAGCTGCATTTCAGAAAATGAAAAATATATTATGCAATAAGTCACTATCATTAAATATAAGAAAGAGAGTGCTGAAGTGCTATAAAGAACCTGTTTTGCTGTAGGGCGATGAATCTTGGAATGTAAATGAACAAATTAGGAAGATCTTAGAAGCAACAGAGATATGGTTCGTAAGACGAATGTTGCGAATTCCTTGGACTGCCAAAGTAACTAACGACGACTGCCTGAAAGAGGCTAATGAAACTAGAACACTATATACAACAATAAGAAAGAAACAAACAACACTTTTTGGTTATGTGATGAGATGAGAGCCATTGGAGAACATCGAGACGACTGGAAAAATCGAAGGGAAGACAGGCAAAGGCCGACCAAGAGAAACGATTCTGGATGGAATGAGACGGTGGCATGAAGTGATATCAGCAGTAGAGTTGATCCAGAACACCAAAGACCGAGATATGTGGAGAGACATGAACGCATACACTGGCATGGTACCTAATGATGATGAACCCGTAGAGTGCCGATTGAGTTATAAGAATACCGGGCTAGCACCATATACTCAGTTACCCTGGAGGCGTGACAATGTGTCCTTTATTTCTTTTAAACTCTTTCCCTGAACAACCCGCCAGATTTGAGTACATTCATCATCCCATACAGTGTGATCCGTCGTTTACACACTCAGGCTACACACGAGCTGACAACTTCAAGCTTCCATTTGTCAGCATACACATGTTGCCATTGTGGTTATGCACCTCGAGCTACCAATATCGATACCGAGAGGCGGATTCAGTGATCACAGACTCCAGCAATGTTCAGCCCAGTAGTTCTTACATACCACATTCTAGGCGCCAAGACACAACGCAAAGCTAGCTCAAAGCGAGTGGACGTAAAAGCACCAGATAATTGTCCGAAGTGTCCGGGATTGTTTTGGAAAGAAAGCTGGTGAGGAAGAGACCTGGTCACTTCACCTCATTTTGTACGTACACTTCCTTTTGTAGCATGAGTAAAGTAAGAAGTAAAGGTCTCTTTTTAACGCTTTAAAGCACATTTGGCATATGGTGCTAGACACGTATATTATAACAACCAGTCGACACTGGATGGGTGGTGTGATCAATATCACGCCGGCCACCTTTACTTCTCTAGACATTTCCTGGTACCCACTTTAGGCTGGTTCAACCTGAGAGCCCAGGTCACTTTAAGAAATCCGCGAAGATGAGGATTCAAACACTTGACCACAGAACGGCAGGCAAGCTTGTTAGTCACTGCGTTAATATACCCAAAAACGCTTCGCAATATGAACATCGTCGCCCACTGCTTTACGTTCAGTCCTCAGCGCTGGCAGGTTTTTGTTCCAAACCAGTACGGCTAAAATGAGTACAGGATGGAAGTCCATGTGGCCGAATGGTTTCCAATTCCAGTTCTTGAAACAAATGACCCCGTTCATTCGTCGACTTATCTGTTTGGCTATAGTCTGGGCCCTTGTGGTGTATCTCGTACTTCTTCTTGAGAAAATAGAGATGCTCGTATCTGCTTCCACGATATTGATTTGATGTCATTGTGTTCGTTTGATCCTTGTGGTTTTATATGTCTGGACAGAGTCGCACAATAGTTAAGGCCTGACGTAATTGTGTACCTGCCCCGTCTTATGGTGTTGTTTCCTTCAGGGAGTTTTACCAGTCGTCTCTCCAGGGGTTCCATCTATTACCCCGTCTTGTTCGGTCTTCGAATCTTCTTGGTCGTCTCTGGTACCTTGTGTCTTGGACGGGTTGATAGAGGAGACCACTGCAACACATATAGTCTTCATCACGGACTCAAGGAGTATGCTTAGTAAAGTGGAGAAAGGAATGTTTCGTGTGAAATGGTTCACCACGCTTCAGAGGTCACATATTGTAAGAATTGTATGGATTATTTTTGCCCTGGTCATGCGAGAGTGCGGGGGAATCAACAGGCTGATAGTCTGGCAGGGAATGCATCTCTTGGTGGTCGATTACCTATGGACAAGGAAGAGGTGGTCGTGCACCTGTGGGACCAGGTGAAGAAGGTGGAGGAACAGACTGAGAACCCGTAAGTGGAAAGGATAAGATTGCGGGGAATTGGCAGGAGTTCTGGTAGAATCTCAAAACTTAGAGGGAAGACCAGGAGAACTTTCCATCAGATGGCGGTTGAGACTTTTCACTGGCTGTTGAACGAGTGGACGGAGCGCATATGGGAATGTCCTGAGTGCAGTGATGACGGTTCTTAGCTCAACTCAACTCAATTCAACTGATAGCTCTATCTTGGTGGAGAGTAATTTCTTCTCCTAGCCTCCGTCCAATTTTGGTCTTGGTCGCTGTCGTTCTGGTGTTCTTCCTCCTCTTCTACTTCTTCTTCTGTTCCTTCTTCTTCTGTCTGGGACTTTGTATCTTCTGCTTCCGAAGTTTCGGTCTTTGACATGAGTTGTTCCATCTTTTCTCTTTCTTCTTGGATTTTTGATAGAGTTCCTTCTGTCTCCGCTTTTATTGTAGCCAATTGAACGATATCCTACTAAATCCTCTGCTGAACTTGCTTTAGTTGTCCATGATGCGCCGAAAGACTGTTATTTGAGTCTTGTCTCGCTGTTCCTCGATGCTGATGATCTTGGATATCAGGTCCTTCAACCGGCCTTCCAGTTGCGCTTTGTCGCTTTTATTAAGTCGTGTGGTCGCGTTATACTGCCGCCTAGCCTCTTTACAGGGCAGATTAGCTTTGATGGCAATTTTCATCGCTTCTTTGCTGTCTTGGTTGCAAGGGCATCCGAGGTACCTGGCGCCGTGGTTGCCGAGGCAGTTGGCGCACTTTCTGTTTGGGTTAGGCCTCCTGACGTCCGTGTCGATCTTTGCTTGGGGACACTGACTGTTTGAGTGGGATCCAGATCCGGAGCAGTACCTGCTGACCTCCACCTCACTTTTTCACAGGTGGCACGGGTATACCAAAATTTCTGACACCTAGAGCACTGCAGCTCTCTAGGTATGTAGTGCTCTGGTGCTTGCTCTTTCTTGTACCGTCTAATGATTTGAGAGATCACTGGGTCCTCCGATGTGATGATGACGACTGTGGAGGGAGTGTTGTTGTTCCCCATGATCCTCTCTGCACTGCTAATCTTGAGTGACGAGTTCTCTCTCGACAGCATGATCTCCTGATCTGATCATTGGTGAGGTGGGTCTTAACTCGTTTGATGACCCATCTTTTCATTGTGTGGTGTCGAGTGGTTTCTACTGTGATAACGTGGAGAAGCTTGATGTCTGCCTTCTTTTGTTGTGATATATGCTGCATCAGTGCGTTGGTCTTTCAGTTCTTGTTGATGGAGGCCACTGCTCCATCAGGTGTCTTACGCAGCTGAGTGACGCTGTGTCTTCTCCAACAGACTGAGTATCGTGTCTGTTGCTAGCGCCGTCAGTTTAGCCTCCCCAATGCTGGTTTGTTTCAGCAGGATTTTGCCAGTGAAGTCCTCAGTTGTGGTTTCCTCCTGTGTGGAGATCTTCGGTGGGCTGCTGGGCTGCGTCTCACTGATGTTGTTGCTTTCCGCCGCTGCAGTCTCTAGCGAAGGGAATAGCTTCAGCTGGTGTAGGAGTAGAACTACTGCGTGTAGAAACAGGATCAGCAGTGGCAGCGGCCTTCCTCGCCTCTGCCTTCTTCTTCATGGCTGCATACATTGCATGTCTTTTCGCGACACTTTTAATGCGAGGCATCCTCTGCATTATCAGATTGCGATCTGCTTCTCGATAGAGCGTCGAATCGACTTTGAAGAATGGTTTAACTAGCTCGTGCTTAAATTTGCTCTGATGACTGCCGCGGGGGTGTTAGTTCATCCACGTTGGTAAGTTGGATTTAAATGTTGACTTCTCGTCCTTGGGAGAGTCAATTACAAGTACCTAAGAAGTCGGCGTGGGTGGCCTGAAGGCGGGAATCACTGGTAATAGGCAAAGCAAATCCACATGTTAGAATCAGTCCATAGCACTCCCTCATAGTAGCAACTGCCAGTAGCAGTACCGCGTATGCGGACTACACTCGAGTCGTAAGCAAACGAACGAAAAAGTTCCGGATAATTTTACAAATTTTCTTGGAACTGTCTTGAACGGAAAGTCGGCGAGTAAGATAATTGGTAACTCCACCCCATTCGGTAAAATTATGAATAAAATTTGGTGGAACTGCGGTAAAGCTGTGAAAATGTAAACAATATAAAATAACACAAAGTAGTACAGCTTTACATAACAGAATTACGACACATACAAAACGACACATACAGGACGTTTCGGCGATTAGCCTTCATCAGCAAACAAACACATACATAAAACACAACATTTAGTCACGGAGATCTCCTGTGACTACATTAAGACGTGACGACAGAATGAGAAGAATAAAAAGATGGAAAAAAATAAAAGCAATGAAGAGAAAATAAAAATTGGAAATATTGGGAAAAAAATGTTCATACTTACCTCAGAATTCCCAGATGCGCCTGGCTGTCAACACAGGTCCGACGCCCCAGAAATGTTTACTTCTTTTTGCCTGCCATCAATTTTATAGGTATGTAACAAGGATTTTTTGGTTTGACAGTGATAGGTAAGTGAACTACAAGTATGAATAGAGGCAATACAGTAGCTAACATAGCGTTCAAATATCACAGAAGCCTCGTGTTATTAGGAAAATATCTCCAAATCAGAGGAATTCCCCGGTCAAGGTTTTAATCAAGCTGGTCTCTATTCCAGTGTTTTTCAACCTTTCTTGTGGAGCAGATCCTTAAGCAAATGTTTACGTTGCTTAGGGAACTATGTGCGATGATCCAAGTGTCTGTCCTACTTTATGTAATAAACCAGATGGACAGAAATGCTGCATTTAGGCGATTTCGGTCTGCTTCGGCAGAACCCCTGGCTGGCACTAGCGGATCCCCGGTTGACAAAAATTGCTCTAGGCTGTTTATTTAGGCCGGTCCTATGTATATATTTTACAACCCTTATTATGTGATATATTCTATTACCAAAGGTACCTGTAAACTTTATATGTATCTTTGGTGAGCCGTAGCTTCACCAGTGACACACAGTTCTCTACTTTTCTTGTGTTTCAATGGGATTATAATTATGTTTCTAATTCAATGTCTTTTTCATTTTCAGACCCCGTTTATTTCACCCTTCATTATGGCTACTAAGAAAAGAAAAGTGGACGCCGAGTGTCGCGTTTTCAATGAAGAATGGGGAGTAAAGTACTTCCATGTGGAAACAAAGGACCAGAAAATCAGTTGTGTAATATGCAGCGAAAGTGTTGCCGTTTTGAAAGAGTACAATCTTCGGTGTTACAATGAAACAAGACATCTATCAACATATTCAATGTTTTCTGGAAAGTTACGCTCTGAGAAAAATGAGCCTATGAATCGTGGTTTAGAAACATAGAGAAATCTCTTCACGAGAAAGTTTGCTCAAAATGAATCTGTCACTCGTACACGTTACAAAATATTGCATAAGATGGCAGAACGAGGAAAACCGTTTCAATCAATCAATCAATCATGTGCCATGCCGGTAAGCGTGGGCGGTAATGACTCGCCATTTCACTCGATCACCAGAGTCGTGGATCAGCTCAGTGTTCCTGTCTCGTCCATGCCATGTGGCCAAGCCATCCAGATATTTTTCTCTCGGTCTTCCTCTTGGTCTGTTTCCTTCGATCTTGCCAGTTGTCACTAAGTTCTCCAGTCTATTTCTTCTCATAACATGTCCAAAAAATGTTGACTGTCTACGTCTAATTTCTCTAATCAATCTACGATTTTCATTTGTGTCATGTAGTACTTGGTCATTGATTTTTCTATCTGTCCATGGTATTCTTTGCATTTTCCTCAGAAACCACATTTCTGCAGCCATAAGATGTTTTTCAGCTTGACTGCACATTGTCCAAGTTTCACATTCATACAAAAGAACAGGCTATATGTATCCCATCAACACTCTTTTTGTCGTTTCAATTCGCATCTTTTTATTGGTCAGAATGTTTTTCATCTTGCTAAAGGCTACTTTCGCCATGGCGATTCTTGTTCTAATCTCTTCAAGGCATCTCCCATCAGATGTTATGACTGTTCCGAGATAATTGTACCGATTCACTTGTTGAAGAATATTCTCATTTACTTGTATATTACATTGTTGTACTTCATTCTTCCTAGTGACGACCATAACCTGTGTCTTCTTACAATTTAATTCCAACCCCAGCTGCTCACTGTGGACAACAACCTCATCTACTAATTGTTGCAGATCCTGTGCATTGTCTGCAATCAATACTGTATCATCTGCATATCTAATGTTATTGATGTTTCGTCCTCCAATGCTGATTCCATTTATGTCTTCTACATTTCTGAAAATATTTTCACTGTATAGGGAAAAACGATCTGGAGACATTATACATCCCTGCCTAACACCTCTCTTAATAGTTTGATACTGTCCCACCTCATTATCAATCCTTATGGCAGCTTGTTGTTTCCAATATATGTTTTTTTTTTATAAGTCTAATGCCTTTCCCATCAATTTGTAGATCTGCAAGCATATCCACTATGTTGACATGTCTAACTTTATCAAAAGCCTTTGTGCAGTCAATAAAGCAAAGATGTATATCCTTGTTTACTTCTATACCACGTTCAATAACTGTTCGCAGCATATACACAGCATTTACTGTACCCTTTCCTTCTACAAACCCACATTGTTCTTCCCCTATTTCAGGTTGTATTTTCTTCCTCACTCTTTGCATGATAATTCGTAACAAGATCTTTGTGATGTGACTCATTATACTAATTGTTCTATGTTGATCACATTCCAAGGTTCCTGATTTCTTTGGGATTGCAATAAATACAGAATTACATAATTCAGAAGGTATATCTCCAGTATCATATACTGTGTTTAGCAGTCTGGTGACTGCCTCTAGTCCAAATTCTTCTAAAGCTTTAATAATTTATGTTGTGATCTTATCTGCACCAGGGGCCTTGCCAGCTTTCATGTGCTTAAGAACATTTTCAACCTCCATCTTTAAAATTGGTGGGCCTTCATGATTAAATCTAATATCATATTGTTCCTCTCTGTCATCATTATAGAGGTTTTTCACATAATCTGTCCATACATGTAGAATTTGATCTTTTTCTATTATGATTTTGCCATCTTTAGTTTTTAGACAGCCTGTTGATGTACTTGTTCTTTTATTAGTAAGTTCCTGAATTCTTTTGTGCACTAATTTGGTATTTTGAATGTTGTGTTGTTTTTCAATTTCTAAGCACTTTTCCTCAAGCCATGATTCTTTTGCCTTCCTACATAATATTCTGACTTGTCTGTGAATTTCTTCATATTTGGCAGGATTATTCTTGTTGAGTCTTCTTGTTTCCATTAGGTTTAAAATTTCTTTAGTCATCCATTTCTTACTACCCACCTACTTTAATTTTGGTATAGTTGTTTCTGCAGCCAAACTGATTGAATTCTTTAACATTTCCCATTGATCACTCACATCCTGGAGTAATATCTCTAGATCAGACAATATATCAAATCTGTTCTGTACTTCTATGTTGAATTTGTTTTGTATATGGCAATTTCATCAAAGAGTGTATGATGGAAGCAGCAAATGACTTGTGTCCTGAGAAAGCCGATTTGTAATGAACTATCAGCCTTTCGGCAAGGTTAGTTGTGCGGAGAACAGAAGAACTTTGACAGAACATAGTGCTACAGATACGCGAGAAAGCCAGGAACTTATTGTGGTATTCTCTGACGCTGAATGAGTCTACTGATCTCTGGAGTACGTCACAACTTCTCGTGTTCATTTGTGGTGTCAGTCTGGACTTTCAGATAACGGAAGAGTTGGCATCCGTTTGCAGCATGCATGGAACAACAACTGGAAAAAACATTTTCGTGGACGTGCAAAAAAAAAAAAAAAAAAAAAATTTGCAAAACTATAACTTTCAGTGGAATCAGCTTCGAGGTGTTACAGTTGATGGAGGAAAACAAAACATGGCTGGAGTGAGGAAGGGTCTGGTGGGGGAAATCAGGACTCAGATGGAAGATTTGCGAATTCCGGGTGCTCTGTTCATACACTGCATCATACATCAGCAAGCACTCTGTTGGAAAGACTTGGATATTTCTTGTGTACTGATACCAGTCGTTTCTGCTGTAAATTTCATTCGGGGACGTGCACTCAATCACCGTCAGTTGCAGGCTTTTCTTGAAGAAAGTGATTCTTAATTCTGTGACTTGCCTTATCACACATTAGTGAGGTGGCTCAGCTGCGGTAAAGTCCTGTTTCGTTTTTACAAGCTCCGAAACAAAATAGATGTTTTCCTCACTGAAAAATATAGAGCTGATCCACAGCTGTCAGATCCTACCTGACTGTCAAAGTTGACATTTTTGGTCAACATTACATCCCACATGAATGAACTGAACTTGAAACTTAAGAGAAAGGATAACCTCTCTACAGAATCATCAAAGGGTTTTGGAGAAAGCTGTCATTGTTTGAAGCACAATTGGAATAAGACCTTTTTTTTTTTTTAATTTTTCACTTTTTCAACGAGTTTTACGCTACAATTGCCGAAGATATCAACCTCTATTCCCCCCCCCCCGGGGGGGGGGGAGGGGGGATTCTTGACTTGAAGAAGCATTTTCTTGGAAAGAGTTTCAGATCTTGACAGAATTGAGAGTAACATTCTTCCATTTCCAGATTCCGTTTGATTGTAATCTTGATAATGTGCAATTGAATTACAGTTGGAGCTCATTGATTTGCAAGCAAATGACTTGTTGAAAGAGAAGCACAGAGAAGGAAAACTTGTTGAATTTTACCGCTGCTTACCTGATGTTGACTTTCCGAAACTGAAGAAATTTGCCGCTGGTATGTCTTCAGTGTTTGGAACAACTTATGTCTGTGAACAAACATGTTCAAAAATGAAGTATGTGAAGTCAACACATCGAACGAGAATGACTGATGAACATTTGAAAGCAATTCTCTTGATTGGATTCAGCAATTCCAAACCAGACATTGATGATATTTTGAAAGCCAAACGTGAGTTTCACAAATCTCACTAACCTTTTCTGCTGCTTAGTTTGTGAGATTCGGATATATGCACACTAGGTCCGATGTAACTATCTTTTTGCTAACGTCGCCTTCTTTGATAACGTTTTGTTAGTAAATAAATATGTTGGTTATCTTTGTTGTTGTTGTTGTATGCTTTTGTGTTGTATGCGTATGTGTGTGTGTGTGTCTGTGTGTGTGTGCGCGCGCGCATTGCCCGCCACTCACCCATGATTAACATGGAATGCTAAACTTAGTTTTGTGTCCCTAGTATTATTTTGGTATTCTATGTACACTCCCGCTCCTCCATTTCGAACAGCATTTTATGCTGACCCATCTGTGTAAACTCGGATCCAGAGGTCCCGTATGTATTCTTCGTCAAGGAAACTGAGAGTGGCTGTTCTGCGCTGTACGCTGTTCTGTTCTTCCTTGTCAAATAATCCTCTCACTTTTGTCCGGATTTGTAGTGATAGTCTATGTTCATCTTTCCATGGAGTTCGCTCTAGAATAGTTGTCCGGGGGGGGGGGGGGGGCTGATACCAACTGTGGGCAGATCTTTTTCCCAGAGCTTTCGTTCATGCTTGCAAGTATTGTGCAGAAAGATTATGCGGCCCGCGCTTGGCATTTTGTCAGTTACCGGCCCACTGTGGAAAAAAAAAAGTTTGGTGACCCCTGGTGTAGAGGAAGCAAAATTAGCAAATTCGTGCCAACATCTGACACACGGACCCCTTAGGTGTTTAACAAGGTGTGACGCACTATCCCCGAAAGAGGATCGACAATGGAGATGCTTGTGCTAGTTGTTGGAATTTAACTATCATTATTATCCCACTCCCTCCTAGTCCCACTCCCATCTAGTATTTAGCAAGGCGCGCCTAAACACAGTGTTGTGAATCCTTCTGGTTTCTGTTGGAAAAACGTATTCTACCTATTTATGCAAAAGTATGCATGCGTCAGGTAACTTGCGTAATTTTAGACAGACTGAAGATCTTCATAACCACTTTTGAAATGTATTCCAAAGGCCAAAGGATTTAAACATCTGAACACATTGTGTTGTTGCTGACACAGCTTTCACGCGATCTTTGAAATGTATTGTAGAGACTTAACACATTGTGTTGTTCCTGAATGATAATTAAGCATAATTTATCATTTTAACACAGCTTTCAAAACGACTTCTGAAATGTATTGTAGAAGCTTCAGGATTTTAAAATCTTAATACATTGTGTTTTTTGCTGAATTTTCCGTGTACGTCACGTGATTTATCTTGTCGCATGCAATACATGTCAGAATATACACCGTAGATGAACAGCTGGAGATGAAGACATACATTGTGTATAAATGACGAACATATTGGTTTTTATTTTATTTTTTAAACAATTCTTTATTACCACACAGTCTTGTCACGTGATGTGCGGTATAGAGTTATCCTATAGTCTTGCTTTAGTTTAACACAATTGCATAAGCACTCATGTGTTTGCCAAACAAAAGCCATGGAGACGAATCATGGAGGCCGAACAATGAGCTTAAGATATATCAGGTGAATGTGCAAGCTTTGAAGATACGAGCATATTCGAGATGTGTGCTTGTGTATCCAGGTACATGGTCTTTATTCAACTTAAAAGATATTGGGAGAGTTTATTCGCAGATGGGGCCCTGGAACATGTATTACTAACATGTATTCACTAACCCTAATCCTAACCCTAACTTAATACATTATACTGTCCCCCAACGATATGCCAGTTTGTACTGCTCTCTAATATAGAAGATATAGACGTCACGTGACCAGAACCGTTTGCGAATAAACACTTCGAAAGATATTTGAATTATTTGTCCCGAGTTTGCTTGCTCGGATTAGGAGCGTCGGGGAGGTGAACCCGCACCCACAACAACACCAGTGTGAGCATGACTCAGATAACAAGTTGGAGTTCGCAAACCTCTGACAGTCCCTAAGCCACAGTACCGTAATGCCACATTATGTAAGGGGAACATTAGTAAATAATAATATAAGCAAATGAATGTAAGCTGTAAATAAAAGATATTAATGTTAAAAAACAAATAATGACAAACAAAAAAATGCAATAAACGTACAAGTATAATGATATAAATAAAGGTTAAGGTGAATGTTGTGAGTTTATGTTGTGAGTCTACCACGACCAGATAGTCATCAGCAAATAATCTACTAGGGAAGCTAGAGAGATCTACTGGGAGGTGGGTTCCCTCCAGAATCCTCCCCCCCCCCTCTCTCTCTCTCTCTCTCTCACCCCCCACCCCCCCCCCCTTTCCCTTCAGACCCCGGTAGAGAACAGTTTGAAGAGCGCTGAATCGTACGCCTGGGTTAATTTAACGCTAGCCCTAAATACGGGATGAGAGGAGGGGCGGGGCGGAGGAGGAAAGGTAACTTGCCTAAGCACGGCTGTATCGAATACCGACCAAATAACAACAATGTTAAGTTTCCCGGTGCAAAGTGCACCCGGCTGGCGTCGCGTCGTGTGTATTATATTGTGCCATAAATGTGTAGGCTTGGCAGTCAAGATTGGGTGTGCACCTCAAGTGGGCTTCGGGAGGGAATATTGCAGTTTGTGTTTGTTTTCGGGCTGCAGGAAGGTCGCTACCTAACAATACTGCTAGACTGGACTGTGGTGAGTTGAATTAATGACTAGTAAAGCAGAATTTCAATGTATTTATTTATTTATTTACTTTTTGTTTTGTTATCAACGTTCACACAAATTAATGAAGCAATTATATGAAGCCATTAACTCTCCACAGTTTCTGTTAATTGTTTATGATAAAATTACGTTAAATAAATATAAAATAAACTATAAAATCGCGAAGGCTTCGCCAGATTAGATACAACAAATATTTCATCATCATCATTATTAGCATGTGCCAGCTGGCGTAGGCGATCATGTCTCTAAAGAGATTTCTGTCCCTGGCGTTATGAAGCAACTCTGCTGATGATATTATTATTCCTCAATGCCGTCACCTCAGTCCAGTCTACATCCGTTCTCTCAGTATGTTCTACCTCTTCGCACAATGATCTCTCCAGTCGTCACCAACGTTTTTCAGTGCCTCTTTTTCCGCGATACGGCCAACGAACACCGTCTGTCTCTTTCTTATGGCCAATTGCCTCTTCCAGGTGAATGTTTACTAAAGAGGTTTGCAAAGTGAGAAGTTTGAGACGCAGATAAACTTAAGTGCCATAAAGTGTTGATACTTCCGTTAAACTGTTTTTTGTGGATCACAATGCAGAAGTTCATGATTATTATAGTACTTGAAAACAATCACAGAAACTAGTCATACATACCATACCTAACAGACAGATTATCTGAACCCTGCTGTGAAGTAAGACACTATTGTAATATGCTGTTCAACAGGGGAATTTGAAAAACAAAAAACGTTAACTTTCTCTCATACACTTATTATTGAACGGTAGATGAATTATACTCTCTCTCTCTCTCTCTCTCTCTCTCTCTCTCTCTCTCTCTTCATGTATGTGTCTAGATGTGAGGATGTGTGTATGGGTGTGTATGTGAGGGATATGTGTGTGTGGGGGTGTGGGGAATGTATGTGTGGAGGGGTTGTGAGTAGGAGATGTGTATGGGTTAATGGGTGATGTGTGGATGTGTGAAGGGATGTGTAGTCGGTGGTGGATGTATGTGTGTGTGTGTGGGGGGGGGGGGATATTTGAGAGGATAGTTGGAAGTATGTGGGTGTTGGTGGGTTGGGAAGGGGTGTGGGCAGGGAGTGTGTGTTTGGGTGGGTGAATGGGGTGTCGGAGATTGTGTGAGTTGGGGGATGGGTGGGGGATGAGTGTGGGGGTGTCTGTGAATTGGATATGTCTGTGTGGGTGGGAGTATGTGAGTGTGGATGGGGTAAATGTTATTGGGTGGAGGATGTATGTGTTGGTGGTGAGGATGTTTGTAGGTGGAGGATGTGTGAGTGGGGGGGGGGGAGATGTGAGGGCGGGGATGTGTATGGGGAATGTATGTGGGGGATGTGTGTGTGGGGGGAATGTGTTTATGGATGGAATTTTTGTGTGGGAGGGGAGATGTGTGAGAGGTGGGGGAGGTGTGGAATGTGCATGTGATTGAAGGATGTATGCGAGGATGGGGGATGTGTGATTGGCTGGGTGGTTGGGGTGTGTGTGGGTGGGAGGGTAGATGAGAGATGCATGTGTTGATGGGCGCGTGGGTGATGTGTGGGTGTGAGTGGTTGATGGATGAGTACGTGAGTGGGTGGATGTGTGTGAGAGATGAGTGTATGGGTGGGAGAGGTGTGTAGTTGTGAGAAGATGTGTGTGAGCGGCGGATGTGTGTTGGTGGGTTATATGTGGGTGGCGGGGGGTGTGTGGGTGGGAGGTGTGTGTTTTAGGGTTATAAGTGGGGGATATGTGTGGGCAGGTGGGGAGATGTGTTTATGGGTGGGGATGTGTGTATAGGTGGGGATGTGTAGTTGAGAGGTGGCGAATATTGGGTGGGTGAGTGGGTATAGGTTGGCTGATGTGTATGTGTTGGTGGGTGGGGAAAAATGTGAGAGTGCCGGATATGTGTGTGGATAGGTGCGGAATGTGTGGGTTGGCGGGGGTATGTGTGTGTGGTTTCTTCTTCTTCTTCTTCTTCTTCTTCTTCTTCTCCTCTTCCTCCTCCTCCTCCTCATCCTCCTCCTCCTCCTCCTTCTTCTTCTTCTTCTTCTTCTTCTTCTTCTTCTTCTTCTTCTTGGTGTGTGAGGATGTGTGTGTGGGTGGGGAAATGTGTGTGGGTGGGGGATCAGTGGGTGGATGGCGGCATGTATGTTTGTCTGGTTATGTGTGAGTGCGTGGAGGTATGTGTGGGTGGGTGGGGGAGGTTTGGTGGGTGGGGATGTGTTGGTGGCTGCGGCATATGAGGGTGGATGGGGGGGTGTGTCTCACAACATTGCAATATGCACTGTTTATGTTCACAACTTTCGTTTGATAATGTTCTTTTTTGTTTTCTTATGTGAATGTATCATGCATAATATGCATTGTTTATGCTTACAAAATCCATTTGACAATGTTTTTTTCCCCTATGTTAATGTAACATGCACATTTGATGAATAAAAGATGAGTGATTGAAAAGGCCGAATGTAAGACAGGCTTGCGTGCCCAATTTGATACCCTTTTAAAATAAGGTTTGTTCGTTCGTTCATTCTCTCATTCTTTCGCTGTCTCTTTCCCTCTCTCACACATACATTCTCGCTTTCTTACTCTTTGCACCATTCAGTTTTATTTATTTATTTTTAGTTTTTAAGAGATTATATATATATATATATATTATATTATATATTATTATATTTTATTATTATTATTATATTATATTATTATATATTATTATATATATTATATATATATATATATATATCTTCTTCTTCTTCATCCGCGTTCCGAGCCATTGAGGTTCTTTGCTGCAGATACAATTCGTCTCTCTGGTTGACCTTCTTTTGCCAGTCGTTGATTCCAAATGCTTGTAGGTCTGTATATATATTATCTCTCCACCGTCTTCTTGGTCTACCTCGGGGTCTACGATCATTTATTTCCTGAGTGTAAGCGAGTTTTGTTTCCCTGTTATCTTCCATTCTTTCTATATGCCCCAGCCATTGTATTCTATTAGCCTTCATGATACCAGTGATTAGCGGGGACTTAAACAGATCATAAATGTCTTTGTTACTTCTTCTTTTCCACTCTCCACTTTGTGTATCCCTAATGGGTCCAAATATGCGTTTTAAAACTTTGTACTCAAAGGTTTATAACAAGGCTTCATCTCCTTTCGTTGTACTCCAGGTTTCAGAGCCATACAGCACAACTGGTCTGATCAGTGTTTTGTATATTGTGATTTTGGTGTTACGAGATAGTGCATTTGATTTTAGTAGATGTTGTAGTGCATAGTATATCTTATTTCCAGAATTGATTCTAGTTTGTATTTCTTCCCTTATGATGTCGGAGCAGTTGAAGATTGTACCCAGGTATTTGTATGTTTCCGTTCTTTTAATGGTCATATTATCTATTTGTATGTGGCCAGAGTTTTTAGCCATTCCTTCTCTTGAAATTACCATATATTCTGTCTTATCTTGGTTGATAACCAGCCCCATCTGTTGGGCTTTTTCCTTTAAGTGAGTCAATATTTCCAATGTCTTTTGTTCATTTTCCCCTATAATATCTATATCATCTGCATAACCAAGCAGCTTGGATGTTCCTCCAATATCACATTCCTCCTTCACCTTCCTTACAACTTTCTTATACAACTTCTTTACAACTTTTTAAAAATATTTATATGTTTCTTTTGACACTTTTTAAAAATATTGGTTAGATCATGTGTACCATCGAGTACACTGTTCCCCCTCTCTCTCTCTCTCTCTCTCTCTCTCTCTCTCTCTCTCTCTCTCTCTCTCTCTCTCTCTCTCTCTCTCTCGTAACTAATAAATAACAATTGCCATTAAATCATTAATATTAGTGAGTCATGCAGTATTGATTGTTAAATATCTCACATGCTTTTATAATGCATATCTTTTATATTGTTGTTCTCCGTTAGCCACAAGTGATGTATGGATGACATAATGTATGAAAGAGAGTGGTAGAAGGGCAGAATTAGACGGACCTGCATGCACAATTCTTAACCCTTTGAAAATAAAGTTTTTTCATACGTTCGTTCGTCGATCTCTCTCGATCTCTCTCTTTCTCTCTCTCTCTCTCTCTCTCTCTCTCTCTCTCTCTCTCTCTCTCTCTCTCTTTCTTTCTCTCTCTCTCTCTCTCTCTCTCTCTCTCAAACCGTGTTCAAATTAACATTACTTAGACAAAATATGTTACTAGCAGCCAGGCAAAGACTTCATACTCTAAATTCACAGATAACTCTTTAACTTCACGCCGATAACATACCAGTAAGTAGCACAAAGCATTGAGTCTCATTATAGATAGAAATATAACCTTTAATTCCCATGTTTAAGCGCTTGTTAAACAAACAGCAAACAAAAGTCTAGCAACATGCTAAAATTAAAAATTCCTGTGATGAAAACACAAGAAAGATATTCTATACTTCTCACATTTAAAAAGTTAGTTGCATATCCTTTTAGAGAGGTATTGCATTCGTAATACCTTCGCCATACAGCCGGTGACATTCAAACACATATTGACTACTGCTCCACAATATGGGATGGTTGTCCCAGTTCAACCATACACGACCTGAACTCACTCCAGAAAAGAGCTGCGGGTTTAATTTATAGTAAAAAGGTTACCGACAATTTCAGCCTATATAAACGTCTTCAGCTACTACCACTTCGCAAACACCTAGTATTTAATAAGGCTAAACTAATTCCCAAAATCCTATATCAAAATGCTTCAAGCTACCTTTGGCCATTGCTTAAATGTAACCAAACCATAGTTAACGACTAAACATACTACTTGTCCATAAGCCTGGGAATTACGTTTTAAGCGATTACGTTTTACAAAACAAACTAAATGTACTCCACAGCAAAGCTGTGGAACAATCTTCCACAACAAATCAAATATCGCAACAATCCCTGTACATACAGTCGCAACCTATTTGAACACTATCTCAATACAGACTATATGCCCCCTTAAAAACAAATAATAATAATAAATTCAAAGGACAACTAGAATAATAAACAGCCTTCTAACTGCGGTACTATATATCTACCTTAGCTAATTATAATAATTGCCATGTCACAAATATTTTTTTTGGAGCCATGCATTATTAATTACTTTCACGCTTTCCTTGCACTTATAATGTACATATTGTTTCTGTTGTTTTCTAGGATTAGCTTCATTAGTGATAAACGAATTAAATAATATATGAAAGTGGAGACATAAAGAGGGTAGACAGGTCTGCGGTCCAAATTCGTAACCCCTTGAAAATGAAGTTCGTTCGTTCTCTCTCTCTCTCTCTCTCTCTCTCTCTCTCTCTCTCTCTCTCTCTCTCTCTCTCTCTCTGTGAGTGGGTGGAGGATGTATGTGTGGGTGGTGAGGATGTTTGTGGGATGTGTGGGTGGGTGGGGAGATGTGTGAGTGGGTGAGAGATGTGTGGGCGGGGATGTGTATGAGGAATGCATGTGGGGGGAATGTGTTTATGGGTGGAGTTTTGTGTGGGAGGGGAGATGTGTGAGAGGTGGGGGTGGTGTGGGATGTACAGGTGGATGATGGATGTATGTGAGGATGGGGGATGTGTGTTTGGCTTGGTGGTTGGGGTGTGTGTGGGTGGGAGGGTAGATGAGAGATGCATGTGTTGATGGGCGGGTGGGTAATGTGTGGGTGTGAGTGGTTGATGGATGAGTACGTGAGTGGGTGGATGTGTGTGAGAGATGAGTGTATGGTTGGGGGATGTGTGTGTTTGTGGGAAGATGTGTGTGAGCGGCGGGTGTGTGTGTGGGGGGTATATGTGGGTGGTGGGGTGGGTGTGGGTGGGAGGTGTGTGTCTTTTGGGTGTTTATGGGTTGGGGATATGTGTGGGCAGATGGGGAGATGTGTTTGTGGGTGGGGATGTGTGTATTGGTGGGGGATGTGTAGTTGAGAGGTGGCGGATTTTGGGTGGGTGAGTGGGTGTAGGTTGGCTGATGTGTGTGTGGGAGGGTGGGGAAAATTGTGAGTGTGAGCGTGCGGGATGTATGTGTGGATAGGTGCGGGATGTGTGGGTTGACGGAGGTATGTGTGTGTGGTTTTGTGCTGTGTGTTTTGCTGGGTGGTTGCGGGTGTGTGGGTGGATGGTGGAGAATATGTGGGTGGGTGTGTGCGTGTCGGTTATGGGATGGGTGGGGGATGTATGTGTGGGTGGGGAAATGTGTATGGTTGGAAGATCAGTGGGTGGGTGGCGGCATGTATGTTTGCCTGAGTCTGTGTGAGTGCGTGGAGGTATGTATGGGTGGGTGGGGGTGTGGTGGGTGGGGGATGTGTGGGTGTCTGAGTGACGTGTGGGTGGCTGCGGGGTGTAAGGGTGGATGGGAGATGTGTCTCACAACATTGCAATATGCACTGTTTATGTTTACAACTTTCATTTGACAATGTTTTTTTTCCCCATGTAAGTGTACCATGCATAATATGCATTTTTTATGCTTACAAAATCTATTTGACAATGGTTTTTTTCCCCCTATGTAAATGTAACATGCACATTTGATGAATTAAAGATGAGTGATCGAAAGGGCCGAATCTAAGACGGTCCTGCGTGCCCAATTTGTTACCGTTTTAAAATAAAGTTTGTTTGTTCGTTCTCTCTCTCTCTCTCTCTCTCTCTCTCTCTTCTCTCTCTCTCTCTCTCTCTCTCTCTCTCTCTCTCTCTCTCTCTCTCTCTCTCTCTCTCTCTCTCTCTCTCTCTTTGTTTTAAACTTTCTACATAACTCGTTTTTATTATTATTTTTTTTTAGTGTGAAAAATATAGAGTATGTGTGTGTGTATGATTTTTTAACGTTATTTTTCAACATTGGTCAGATCATGTGTACCACCGAATGCACGCCTGTCTATTTATATATAAGGTTCTGCTATCATGATAGTCTGCATATTTGTGATGTATGAACCCGAACTATACACAAACGTGACTATTATGTCAGTACCAAGTAATTGTATCGGAATGAATTAACTTCCTCTCATTTTGTTCTGTGGATTAGTAGTGATTAGCTTTATGTGAGTGCCAAGTTCGTGGATCAGAGTGAACTACCTCTGTCTGTCTGTCTGTCTGTCTGTCTGTCTGCGTGCGTGCGTGCGTGCGTGCGCGCGTGTGTGTGTGTGTTTGTGTGTGAAGTTCGTAGATTAGAATGAACTAGCTCTGTATGTCTATCTGTCCCTGCGTGCGTGCGTGTGTGTATTTGAGTGTGTGTGTGTGTGTGTGCGCGCGTGTGTGTGTCAGGTTCGTGGATCAGAATTAACTAGCTTACTCCGTGTGTGTGTGTGTGTGCGCGCGCGCGCGTGTGTGTCAAGTTCGTGGATCAGAATTAACTAGCTTACTTTGTGTGTGTGTGTGTGTGTGTGCGTGAGAGAGAAAGGGAGAGAGAGAGAGAGAGAGAGAGAGAGAGAGAGAGAGCAGATTTTAGAATACTATTGTATTGTGGGGGGGGGGGGGGGTTGACTTGAGCCTGAGGAGCTAAGGCCGCTGAATAGTGCAGTCGCCACGAACTGTGCAGGTTAGGGTTTCCTTTTTTGCGCTCCCCCCCCCCTCCCGATACCCTAACCTTGCAAAACATTCGAATCTGGGTCTCCCGAAGGAGAACACGGCATCTTAGCCACTCAGCCAGCCACCCCTCAATGGTATAAGTAACAGTCAGTAAAGAACACTTCTACACACCGTAATGTAATGTCAGAATAACGCCGGCCGCGTTTACTTCCCAAGGCATACCCTGGAACTCACTTTAAGCTGGGTGTACCTAGCAACCCAATTCATTGTTAAACATTCGAACCCGCTCAGTTGGTGTATCATGTACTAAACGTTCAATCAAGGGAACATCGTACATGACTAGAGCACAGTTTTAGTCCACTGAGACGATCCCTGACAGTCATTCGCCGAGTGAAGTCTTGCGTTACGCTACTCATCTAACCCCGGTCTATTCTAATTCACATTTTTGAATCACTTTCCATTCGGGTGTATTGGCCTGTGACTAGCTGAAGGGGCAGCTTCCGGCCAAAATAAAGATGGGAAAAAAATATCTTATTGACAAAAATTGATTATTTAAGTCACAAGTACGTGTGTCACGTGATCTGCGCCCCGCTTCATTTCTAATACAACATGAAACGTGTTGGCAGAAAATTCTATTCAGTAACGGGGTTTATTTTTTGTTTAAACTTCGCTAACTGCAGGTCTTGAATTTAGAGGTATAGAAAAATTTGCTAATCAAATTGTATTTTGCATTAATTTTCAATTGGCCTACGACTCGAGACCTTTGGTTCGTCCCGCAATCCTAATAGCAGATGTTTCATCAGACTATAGTAATATGTGCAGCTCTTACATAAAATGCCCCAGGCTTTGAACACATACAGGAACATGGCCTCGTTTCAAGGCTATCGTGACATATAGAGGATAGGGCATGGGCAATTTACCCTCTAAACTGCGCTAGCATCTACTATGGTGCTGTTGTGTATGTCTAAGAGCACATGTTTTGGCTCAACATGCACACAGAGGAATGACAAGGGGGAAAAACAGATAGTGGGAATTCGCTCACAACATTAATGCTAGTCATCATCATCTTCCACTTCTGCCGTCAAGCGTCGTGGGGAGGAATAATTTGCGTTCCAGTGCCCGGTGGACGGCACTGGATAGTGTCATTCCGTGAGGTTGTACAATGTCTCTGATGTCGTCAATCCATTTTCTTCTTGGACGTCCTCGTGGTCTCGTCGCAGATGATCTTTGATGTAAGGCCAGTGATGGTAGTTGTTGATGTTGCATTCTAATGACATGGCCAAACCACTTGATCTTCTGTCTGTCAATAAATGTGGCACAAGGTGTTGATCCCACAGTCTGTCTGATAGTAGCATTTCTTACTCGGTCTCGGATTGTTAAGTTGGCAACTCTCCTCAGCATCTCATTTCGCAGGTGTTGATTTTGCGAAGGTGTAATTTGGATAAAGTCCAGGTTTGAGATTGGTAGCATAGGGTTGGTGTGAATATGCTGTTTATTATCTGTCGTTTTGCGGACATGGGTATGTTTGGATGTTTCAGTAAGGGTGATAGTTGATATGTAAGTGCACTAGCTTTTTGACATCTGATGTCAATTTCTCTGTCCAATCTGCCATCTTCTGTGATCATACTTCCAAGGTATTTGAATTCTTTAACTTGTTTCAGAGGTGTGTTATTTATCTGTATATTTAGTGGGCCTGGCGATCTGCTAACTTGCATTACTTCGGTTTTGGTTGTGTTTATACTCATATTGTATCTGCTGCAGGCTGAACTCAGATTAGTAATATGATTTTGTAGTCTGCCCTCATCGCTGTAAAACAGGCACTGATCATCTGCAAATAGAAGTTCATTTATTCCCTGTGGGTCAGTTGTTTCATCTGGAGTAAAGAGTTCTAAATTTTCTGAATCTGGTCTGTCGAGACTTGCTTCTTTGGAAATTCTGTCCATGTAGATATTGAATAGCAGGGGAGAGAGCACACATCCCTGCCTCACTCCTGTATTGACTGTGAACATATCTGAAATACCTTCCTGTGTTCTTACTGCACTTTGGCTCGAGTGGTACATGGCTATGATATTTTCTAGCAGTTGCCCTTCTATCCCATAGTCTTCAAGGATGGTCCATAATTTGTATCTGTCTACTCTATCAAAAGCCTTTTCCTGATCTACAAACACAATATTCTGCTGGTCACTATATTCAATAGTTTTTTCACAAATTTGTCTAAGTGTAAATAATGCATCAGTGCAACTTTTACCTTTCCGAAAACCGAATTGTGCTTTGCTTAACTGTTGTTCAACTATTGGTCTAGCTCTTTGTTCCAAAAGTTTTGCATACATTTTCCCTATATGGCTTAGGAGTGATATACCTCTGTATGTTTCGCACTCTCTCATATTGCCTTTCTTTTTCCATATTGGTACTATTATTGCCTGTTGCCAATCATCTGGGACTTTTCTTTCTTCCCATGCTATATTAAAAAGTCTTGTTAGTCATTTAACTCCTGTTTCCCCACAGGCCTGAATAGCTTCTGTGGTTATTCCATCTGGACCTGGTGATTTGTTCTTAGGACTTTTCTGTATAACTGCTTTGACTTCTGCATGTATGAAATTTGGTTCTTGCTGTCCCTGGCGTTTAGGCACAAAAGTGAGGTTTCCTATGTTATGTGTGGGGTTAAGTAGTTCTTGAAAGTATTCTGCCCATCTTGCTAGTCTTTGTTGTGGATTAAATATTGGTATACCTCTTTTGCTGTTTATGATGGTGGTTGGGTTGTAACATGCATCTCTGTTTCTCATTGTGGTGACACGTTTATAAAATTCTCTTGGGCAGTCTTTGCTAAGGGTCGCCATCTGTTCACCGTATATTCTCCAGGATTCATCTTTAGATGCTCTAATTGTTCGTTTGGCATTACGTCGTGCTATTCTATAAGTAATATAGTCCTGTTCAGATTTAGTTGTGATCCACTTTTTGAATGCTACCTTCTTTTTGAATATGCTATCTTTAACTTCGTTGTTCCACCAGGCTGTTCTTAATCTTTTGTCTTGCCCTACTTTCTTTGTTCCACATTTATTTTTCAGTGTGTCGAGCATGGCAGCCTTGAAACATGTCCATTCCTTATCTACGCTTGAGTGGTCATCAGGGATGTTCTTATGTAGGTTTTGGATTTCTTGATTGAATTCGTCTTTAACTGTATTTTCCTGCAGCCTCCTATAATTGATGACATGTGTTGTTACTTTTTTGTTTCTTATTCTCCTGTGTGATGAAATCTTTTTTATTATGACTGGTTTGTGATCAGTATCAACATCTGTATTTGGGAGTGCTCTTGAATCTAATAGTAGCCTTCTGCCTGATTTCCTAATTAGAATAAAGTCAATTTGGGATGCTTGGTTTATGTCATTCCATTTATACCAGGTTTTGGTGTGGCTACGACGATGTTGAAAAAAACTATTTGCTATTATTAGTCCATGTTCCGAACATATGTTGAGTAGATGTTGACCATTGCTGTTACAATCAGTCTCTGTGTCGCTGAATGGCCCCATGCAATCCTCCCACGGTGTTCTTCGTGTGCCTATTCGTCCGTTAAAATCACCCATCACAACTAGTTCATCTGTCTCCTTGACATTATTTAACGTGTCTGCAAGTTTATCAAAATATTCGTCTTTGTCTTCGTCGCTGTAAGTGTCATTACATGGGGCGTATGTTTGTATAAAAGTTGTTGTTCTATTTCCTTCTTTGATCTGTACTAGTATTATCCTTTCTGATATAAATTTAGTGTTGATAATGGCTTTCGCTTTGTCTGGGTGCAACAAAAAACCCAATGTTTAGCTGTAGCTCGCTGATCGACGCCACTCCATATAAGGAAGTAACCTTCATGTGTTTGTTTCGTGTTCTGCCCCTTTTTCCTAGTGTCTGCGAGTCCTAATAATTGAATATTTGATTGTTTCATAAACTCTACAAGAGCTGGTTCCTTATATCCTAGACCTGTAACATTCCAAGTTGCAAAAATCTCCTTTCTATTTGAAGTGTGTCGAAATTTAGCGGTTGTCGTCGTTGGTCGTTTGTTGTGACGCTTCGGTGTGTAGTTTCCGGCGTGAACGCTGATAGAGCTGCGTTTTTCTCTCAATTTCCTCCATAATTCGCGAGCAATAGTTCTTGAACAAATAAATTCCCTACCGGTTTGCTGGACCTGTCGTAGGTTCATCCTTATTTGAACAAATTGATGTTAAGAAACACGCACAGAACACATAATTAATCTCCGAATCGAGCGACGCGGTTTACACCGCCATCTTGGAACACCATTAATGCTAGTAACTGACAATATTAATGGTAGTATCTCACAACAATAATGCCATAGTTCACAACATTATTGCCAGTACTT
The DNA here is from genome assembly GCA_963921405.1 of Cepaea hortensis. NCBI lineage: Eukaryota > Metazoa > Mollusca > Gastropoda > Stylommatophora > Helicidae > Cepaea > Cepaea hortensis. The sequence continues at coordinate 161,465,003 of OY992877.1, read as the reverse complement.
CTCGATATAAACTCTAGTAGTTCACAAACATAATGCTAGCAGTCCACACTATTAATGCCAAAAATAGATCATTTTAAAACTAGTTCCTCACAATATAAACGCTGTAGCTCACAATACTTGATATTTTGCTCACAACATTAACTTTTTGCTCACGGCAATAAACCTAGTAGTTCACAGCATCAATGTTTTGCTCACAGTAGTAATCCTAGTAGTTCACAGCATGAATGTTTTGCTCACAGTAGTAATCCTAGCAGTTCACAGCATGAATGTTTTGCTCACAGTAGTAATCCTAGCAGTTCACAGCATCAATGTTTTGCTCACAGTAGTAATCCTGGTAGTTCACAGCATGAATGGTTTGCTCACAGTAGTAATCCTGGTAGTTCACAGCATGAATGGTTTGCTCACAGTAGTAATCCTGGTAGTTCACAGCATGAATCGTTTGCTCACGACAATAAAGCTAGAAACACAATATTAATGTTACTAACTCACCATATAACGGCAAACTACTGAACGTAAACTTGCCAAAAGATCATAAACAGCCAAACAATGATGAGTCTGACTGCGACGTCATGTAAAGGATATGCAACTAACTTTTAACTCACAATATTAATGCTGGTAGCTCGCAATATGGGCCTTTTGCTCACAACATTAATGTTAGTAGTTCACAAAATAGAAGTTATTCTTCTCTGTTCTCACATTAATATTAGCAGCACACAATATAGACACCTTGCTCACAACATTAATGCTAGTAGGTCACAACACAACATAGACGCCTTGCTCACAACATTAATGCTAGTATATCACAACACAACATAGACGCCTTGCTCACAACATTAATTCTAGTATATCACAACACAACATAGACACCTTGCTCACAACATTAATGCTAGTAGGTCACAACACAACATAGACGCCTTGCTCACAACATTAATGCTAGTATGTCACAACACAACATAGACACCTTGCTCACAACATTAATGCTAGTAGGTCACAACACAACATAGACGCCTTGCTCATAACATTAATTCTAGTATATCACAACACAACATAGACACCTTGCTCACAACATTAATGCTAGTAGGTCACAACACAACATAGACGCCTTGCTCACAACATTAATGCTAGTATGTCACAACACAACATAGACGCCTTGCTCACAACATTAATGCTAGTAGGTCACAACACAACATAGACGCCTTGCTGATAACATTAATGCTAGTAGGTCACAACACAACATAGACGCCTTGCTCATAACATTAATGCTAGTATGTCACAACACAACATAGACGCCTTGCTCACAACATTAATGCTAGTATATCACAACACAACATAGACGCCTTGCTCATAACATTAATGCTAGTATATCACAACACAACATAGACACCTTGCTCACAACATTAATGCTAGTAGGTCACAACACAACATAGACGCCTTGCTCACAACATTAATGCTAGTATGTCACAACACAACATAGACGCCTTGCTCATAACATTAATTCTAGTATATCACAACACAACATAGACACCTTGCTCACAACATTAATGCTAGTATGTCACAACACAACATAGACGCCTTGCTCACAACATTCATGCTAGTAGGTCATAACACAACATAGACGCCTTGCTCACAACATTAATGCTAGTAAGTCACAACACAGGCGTTTGCTCGCAATATTAATGCTGGCAGCTCACAACATAGACGCCTTATTCAGAATATAGACATTTGCAGACAACATTAATGCTAGCAGGTCACAACATAGACGTCTTGCTTACAACATTAATGCTAATAGATCTCAACATAGACCCCCTGCTCACAAGATTATTACTAGTATGTCACAACAAAGATGAGTTGATGAGCGGTGCTGGTTTTTTTTTTTTTTTTAAGGTATAGGTGTCCGTAGTTCAGAAAGCAATGGCAAACTACTGAACGTAAAATTTGCCAAGGATTCACGAACAGCAAAACTGCTGGGGTTGACTGCAACGTCCTGTGAAGGACATGCAACTAAATTTTTAAAAGGTCTCAAGATAGACGTCGTGTGTGGGATATTAATGCTAGTAGGTCTCAAGATAGACGCATTGCTTAGGATGTAGGATATTAATGCTAGTAGGTCTCAAGATAGACGTCTTGTGTAGGATATTAATGATAGTAGGTCTCAAGATATACGTCTTGTGCAGGATATTAATGCTAGTAGGTCTCAAGATAGACGTCTTGTGTAGGATATTAATGATAGTAGGTCTCAAGATAGACTTATTGTGTAGGATATTAATGCTAGTAGGTCTCAAGATATACGTCTTGTGTAGGATATTAATGATAGTAGGTCTCAAGATAGACGACTTGCTTAGGATATTAATGCTAGTAGGTCTCAAGTAGATGTCTTGCTTAGGATATTAATGTTAGTAGGTCTCAAGTAGATGTCTTGTGTAGGATATTAATGCTAGTATGTCTCAAGTAGACGTCTTGTGTAGGATATTAATGCTAGTAGGTCTCAAGTAGACGTTTTGTGTAGGATATTAATGCTAGTAGGTCTTAAGATAGACGCATTGCTTAGGATATTAATGCTAGTAGGTCTCAAGATAGACTTCTTGTGTAGGATATTAATGCTAGTAGGTCTCAAGATAGACGTCGTGTGTATGATATTAATGCTAGTAGATCTTAAGATAAACGCATTGCTTAGGATATTAATGCTAGTAGGTCTCAAGATAGACTTCTTGTGTAGGATATTAATGCTAGGAGGTGACAACACAGACGTTTGCTCACAACATTGTGCTTACAATAAACAAACACTTAGTTCTGCAATATATCATCGTCACCATCATCATGCGCTATGCCGATGAGCACAGGCGGTCACGGTTTTTCACCTCACCTCACACAATCACCAGTCTCGGGATCAGGTCTTTGTTCGTGGCCCGACTGTGGCAGTTGACGGGACAGTTTGACTTTCTGTCTTTGTGTCTTGCTCATTTCCCATCAAGGTTGCCTGTTGTCACTGAGGTTGCAAGTTTTTGTTGTTGTTGTTTTTTTTTTTAATCTTCTCATAACATGCCCACAAAATCTGTCTTGATGGACTGCCTCATATCTTTTTCTGTCCGTCACAGATATTCTTTGCTTCCATACCTCCGAAAGCATATTTCTATCACCGTCAGATGTCATTCGTCTTGTCAGCTTATTGTCCAGGTCTCATATGCATGGGTTCCCAGGTCGACCCAGCCTAAGATGGGTACCGGGAAATGGTAACGGCGCCCGGCATGACACTGATGACATCGCCCACCTAATGCCAACTGGTCTATAAATATATGGGCCTAGCACCAGATGCCCAACTCTCCTTAAGGCAATGAATGAATCACCCAAAAATCGAGAAGTAGATTGTGAGCTTTACTAAAACACGACTACAAGAGACAAATTAGACGTTGCGGCCAAAGCCTTCGTCAGCACAGGACAAACAAGCACAAACCGACACAAACCTACATGAAACACACTACATGACAATATTAAAATAATTAAAAGTACTTATCTGAATCTGTATCCTTGCTAGGAAAGACTGACATACGTAGGGCTGTCAGTGGAGTAATAGACCGGATGTATGGTACACGGGTCAAAGGTCAAGCGGGAGGGGAGTGGGGGTGGAGAAGTACCCATGTGGGCGAAAAAGTGAAAATTAGGACTGGCAAAGATGTCGTAGACTCAGTTCACAATTGGCAATTCTCGTTAAGCGCTCGAAACTCAGCTGCGGAAGATTATATTGTGTTGGTCCTCACAGAGGGGCATGAGTCGCGGTCGTTCAGAAAATGATAGCAAAACATCGAACGCAAACCTGCCAAGAAAGTTGACTGCGACGTCCTGCAAAGGACCTGCACGTACCTAGATGGTGGACTGTAAACTAGGGGGTGGGAGGGGGTGGGGTTAAGAAGTTAAATGAAACTGTGTTGGACATTGAGGCCGTGAGGGGAGAGTGTGCCCAACTGGAAGATGAGACGGTGATCCCATGTCTTCCAATCCCGTTCGTGGGATGCACTTGATTTGATGGCCGTGACCTGTATGTCGGCCACGCCATGGTGGTCAGGACTGTTGAAATGCATGGATACTGGTTTGTGGGCGCCACTGATGATATCAGAAAGATCATGTCTAAATCTGTCACCAAGACGTCAGCCTGTCTCACCGATATATCTCATGTCGCAACGTGTGCAGGTAATCGCATAGATGACGTTGCGACAGATGCATGAGAAACCCTCACGGATGTGGAAGGTCGTTTTAGGGAATGTCAGACCCTGGGTTTGAAGTACGTGTGGGCAGGTCTTGCAACGCGATCGAAGACAAGCCACCGTGCCAGGAAGAGACTTGTGAGGTTGGGGTAGACTGCTATAGACCAGCACATCCTGAGGTTGCGATCCCGCCTATACGCCACCAGAGGGGCCTCTGAGAAGACATCACGAGTGGTCGGGCCCGCCCGGAGAATGGATAGATGTCTCAAGAGGATATTCTTGGCAGCAATATTCTGAGGATGGTAAGTGAGAGGACAGGTCTATTATTTCGTGGTTTCGGCCTGGAGGAGAGAGCCTCAGTGCAACTGATAGACTGGCAGCGGTGAAGAGCTGTAGATAGAACATTCTCAGGATAGCCTCGACGGCGAAAACATCCAGCATTTCGTGGGCTTTTTGATGGAAGTCGTTATCCTGGCAAAGCCGTCAGTGACGTAACAGTTGGGAGAAAGGAATATAACGTTTGCACGAGGGAGGGTGGGAGGAGGTATTGAGAAGGAATGAGTGTGAGTCAGTTGGTTTATAATAAACCGTCATGGATATACCCGCGAAACCTAAAGAGACTGTGAGGTCTAAGAAGTTAACGGCCGACGAAGAAATGGTGGAGGTAAGTTTGATGCTGGGATGGAAGTCGGAGAAATGGTGGAGGTAAGTTTGATGCTGGGATGGAAGTCGGAGAAATGGTGGAGGTAAGTTTGATGCTGGGATGGAAGTCGGAGAAAAAGGCAATGAAGTTCTGGAGGTCAGGCAAGGGCATGTCCGAGACACCAAAGCAGTCATCAATGTACTTCCTGTAAAGCTCTGGGAGCCTACCGGTGTATTGACTCCATACCTGGTGCTCCAGATAGCCCATGAAGAGGCAGGCATAACTAGGACCCATCTTAGTACCCAGGGCCACCCCGCTAATCTGGTCGAAGTAGTCCCCATTGAACTCAAACGAGTTGAGGTTGAGGACTAACTCTGCAAGACGCAGCAATGGTCCAGTGGCTATTGAGTGGTTATGCCTTTTCTCCAAGAAAAATGCCAAGGCATTAAGGCCGTCAGCGTGAGGAATAGATGTGTAGAGTGCCGTCACATCTAAAGTGAAGATGTGGTACTGAGAAGTGTTTGTGAAACTGATGGAATCGAAGATGAAGATAGCGTGGTTGGTGTCTTTGATATACGAAGGTAGGCTGGCAACCAACGGCTGAAACATGCTGTCTAGGAACTCTGAAATCCGTTCTGTAGGACAAGAGCAGGCCGAGACGATAGGTCTGCCTGGGTTCCCTGGTTTGTGTGTCTTAGACAGCATATAAAAAGCGGGTTTGCCCAAGCAGCTATCGTGGATGATCAGCGAGGTGGCAGAGCTGGGCAAAAGACCTTGCTGGGTGATGGCGTTAGTCACGCTTTTGACCTGGGTGTTGTTGCTGATCGTCCCATCTTGTGTCTGTGGTCTGTAGAAGGTTGCATCCTCAAGTCGCTTGTTGCCTTCCTGTAACTCTCCTTAAGGCGTGTTAAAGGCTCCTTTACTTTTTTATTTACTCACTTGCCTTTGCATACGACAGAGTTAACTCTATAAAACACTTGAACATTCCATAGAGATACGGCAGTAGAATAACACATAATCTCAGACACTTAGTCATACATGTAGCAAGTCACAACTGTGTAAAGTTATGCATAAATACGTTGACATGTCCGTTTCCCATTCTCGTTGTCTTTACCTACCTAATTTAGAGAAGCGACCTGTCTTTTTAAATCTTGTCAGCTAGATGGCCAGCAACCTTTTTTCCTGCCATACCCGCTTTGAAACCGTAGAGAGATGCGGGGAAAAGTTTAGCACAATATAAACAGAGCTACAACTCATAGACAAGAGAGACGTAAGAAGAGTGTAATTTGAAATTTTAAAGCGATTAATCAAAGATTACAATTATATTAATTTTAAAGAAAATGATATTCGGTATAAAGATGCATATATCTTTATGATACACAGAACTACATTATACAAACATTATAGATTCACATTACCAAAGTTATCGATAGAAATGTACACGCAAATGTGAATTCCTAAACATATATAAAACATTATATATATATATATATATATATATATATATATATATATATATATATATATATATATATATATATATATATATCCTAATTATAGCCTCACAGAGTGGAACAACAAATTGGCGAATAATAAATAGTAGTAGTAGCAGAGGGAGGAGGAGGAGCAGGAAGAGGAGACGAAGAAGAAGTAGAAGAAGAAGAAGAAGAAGAAGAAGAAGAAGAAGAAGAAGAAGAAGAAGAAGAAGAAGAAGAAGAAGAAGAACAGATAGACATATAGGCAGACAGACAGACAGACAGAAGAAAAAAGAAGGAGGAAGGAAGAATAAGAAAGGCAGGAGGAAGGAAGAAGAAGAAAAAATAATGACCACACCAACTCTGTGACTAAATTGCTATTACACATGTCAGGAAATGTCAGGTGTTGAATCTTTGTGTTTGTATTCTTATGTCTGACTTAGCCATTACACAATGTGACAAATACTCATGCGTAGCATTATTTGCCTATTGCATCTACTCTACATGTTTGATGTTGTAAATTGATTTGTCTGTCTATACTATTACCGTGTCTTTTGTGATCTGATTTTACTTTTTCGTTAGCAGAAGAAAATCCACATGATCAGAAGTTCTTAAATTCGTGTAATCTGTTCGATTGTTAACCTCTGGCGTGGAGATTAACGTGGTTGTTTGAGGCAATTCTCAAGTCACTGTTAATTTCTACATTCTTTTTTAGATGTATGATCCATTAATGTATCTCTGATTTTTACTTGAATAGGGTGTTCACAACACGTCATTCATTTTAGGAGAGTCTTTCGTTGCAATGTGAATAGCTTGAGTTGATAGTGACGTACTGTCTCTAATTCTCAAGCTAAGTAAAACATGGCCAAGTCAGCCCAATTTGATTCAGATGCCTTCGTTGGAAAGAAACCCGACATGACCCCATCATCGGCAAACTGTAAGTTTTCGTATTGTTTACATGGTACCTTGGTTTAAGTTTGTGGTCTAAGTTTGGTTTAAAATAAGTATTTTTGCAATTGTTACCTGTTTTTGCCATTCATATTTGCAATTCATATTTTAGTTCATCGATCCATCGTTCTCATTCATATTTTCTCCTCCGTTGTTGT
>OY992877.1:161337977-161457380 GCA_963921405.1 Cepaea hortensis | reverse complement strand
CAATAATAAATCAGCTAAAATGTGAATCTGCGCATTTTATTCTACGTGTTACAGAAGAGTATTAAAACGTCACTAGACGAAAAAAAAAAAGAAGAAATTAATGTATCCAACAAGAACTCAGCTTTGCTTAAGACTGTTTATTAAGACTAGTAAAACTGAGGAAAATGAAACATTTTCGTCATTGGTATGACATGAAAAGATAACCGTGAGGGTGGAAGGGGTGGTGAAAAGGAAGACCATAACATAGATAGATTGAATATGTGATAATTTGCACACGACAGATGAGAAATAGAATATCTGACTTATGATAGACATAATTTACAAAAGTCTTGTAAAGTAGTGTGTGGGGGGGGGGGGCTGGAGGAAGGAGGGGTTGTCGGCAAATGATAAATAAATGGATGATTATAAAGTAAGCAAAGGTGATTGGCCGAGCGGTTAGCCTACTCTTACAGTATAGTGGTTAGTGGGCTTGTTTACATACAGTGGTCCGGGCTCAATCTCCAACAGTGGCAAGATTCTTTGGGGGATTGATCCAGCCCAGCCTAATACAATGGATACTCGATAACTTTTAGATTACATCGGGAACTGTCTGGAAAGAAAGGGAGAACTGCCGCCCCCCTCCCCCTCCCCGCATAATGCCATGACTAGAATATGTGAAGGCTCAACAGATCACGCATCAGCAGCAGTCTCAGCCACGAGACTCTACCTTCATTAAAATAAGAGTTTAGTTTAGTTTAGTCGATGGATCAACATCACGGCACACGGGTGTAATCCATAAGTGCTCCGTTCTCCTCCTAACTTAAACATGAATCTGGAAAAACTAAGCTCAGTGCACGCCGTAGCTCCGGCGAGGATCCTGAAATACTTTGGGTAGATTTTTAACTCGAAATTTTGCCCGGGCAGCGCCGTTAGGCTACTCTTTTTCGATTTCCAACTGCCATGGGATTTTTTTACGTGCGTAACAATACACACGGGCGTCCGGTCTCACTACCCAGAGACCAGGGGAAATTTTAATACTAGAAGTCCACGTGAAAAAAAAAAAAAATCCCGTAACTCACCGGGGACCTCCAGCTCTCGAGGCGGACACCACACCTCGAGACCACGCAATCCCCTTGTTTTTATTAAAGTAGAATTTCTTCAGATTACTAGCAATCAATCAAGTGCTCCAAACGTGGTTAACTGCATTCGATCTCTAAACTTTCTTTTTGACACGTTGACAGATATTTCGGTAGACTGCTGTTATTTCATCTCTCAATGTTATTCGACATACTCAATATTATTCGACATACTCAATGTTATTCGACATACTTATATTTGTCCATCTCTGAGTATTATTCCACAGATGTATAGTCGTTCATCTCTCACTGTTATTCAGTAGACTTGTGTTCGCTTATCTCTCACTGTTATTCGATACAATTGTATTTGTTCATCTCTTAATGTTATTCAATAGAATTGTATTTGTAAATCTCTCACTATTATTCGATAGACATGCATTCGTCAAACTCTCACTGTTATTCTTCTTCTTCTTCTTCTTCGTTCATCCGGAGTTTTTTTTCGGACGTGATTGCGTTGTGCCTGTTTACAGCAGAGCTGCGTTCTTGCGCCGTTAGGCCACGAGTGGCCTACACATCCGTTTCTGCGGGCATTTGTTGACCGGGTTAACCTTCCCGGGGACTGTTATTCTATGGACTTGTATTCGTTCATCTGCCACTGTTTTTCAAAAGGCTTGTATTCGTTAATCTCTCACTGTTGTTCTGTAGAATTGTTGTCCTTCATCACTCGGTGTTATTAAGAAGCGTTGTATTCGTTAATCTCTCACTGTTATTCAATAGAATTGTATTCGTAAATCTCTCACTATTATTCTATAGACTTGTATTCATTAATCTCTCACTGTTATTCAAAGGACGTGTATTCCTTTATCTCTCATTGAACTTCGGTAGAACTGTATTCGTAAATCTCTCACTATTATTCAATAGACTTGTATTCGTTCGTCTCTCAGTGTTATCTTCTAAACTTATATTGATACCTACTTCCTTCTGTGTCTGTGCCTCCTGTGTTGTTTTTACAAGCTATTTATGCATGTTATTTGTAAAAGATTAACTTCAGTTCACTCAAATATATGCAAAAAATGCTCAAGTCGAGTCTCTTCCCACTAGAGAAATATCAGCGCAGTACACCAACATTGATAATGGTATTTATATGGATATAAAACATTACAGTTAACTTCGGGTTGTAAATTATGCAATACCATGTCAAGAACAACGATTTTTTAAAATGTTGCATATCCCTTACAGGACGTTGCAGTCAACACCAGCATTTTTTTCAGCTGTTGTTGATGTACTAGGAAAGATTACGCTCAGTAGTTTGCCATTTCTTTCTGAGCGACCGGCTCACATACCCCCGTAAGTTACCAGTGCGGCGCGAACCGCGAACAACGATATGCCCAATGTAAAAGTATGCAGAATATAATGGGAGTATTTCCCAGCATATGATATGTGATCATCAGCAACATAATGTGAGAAAGGTTTTAATTGGATAACATATGTCCAGGGCATGAGTATGATAATGAATTGATATTTATATTGAATGTTCAATGATAATATATTAAAGCGTAAGGGATGAGTGCCTTAAACGGAATTAATCCATCACTATGCATGTTTGATCCTTAGCACTATGTAATCATAAAGCACGGATGGACAGAACTTGGAACTTTTTGAGGTGTGAAGTTATCGTAGGATTGAAAGCGTGAGTTATCTATAAATTGAATCAAACAAACAAATTCTCAAATACAGTTGGGATGGGGGGAATTGACAACTATTGACAACTAAACAAGTTTAGTTGTTTTGTACGGGTTACAAAATGGTCTACTATTAAACGGATTAAAGAAACAATCAAGAGGAAAGAAAAAGCTGACTTATAAGGAATAAATACATCACTCAGATATATGCCTGGACACTTGGCTCCCGCAACGGCGGTCATAGGTTCAAAACCTATCAAAGTGGATTTTTAAAATATTGGCCAGGGCTTGCAGGTCGACGCATGAAACTGGGCACCAGGAAATGTCTTGGGAAAGTGAAGGAGACCAGAGTGGTGTTGATCACTCACCCCTCGAGTACCGATTGCTCCTTAAGATGTATAAACGGGTCCTGTATTTACTGACTTACTACAGTCATACACAGACATTTAGGCTAGGACTTAACGCTGAGTTGAAGGAAATTACTGACAACAAACGAAAGCGGAAAGACGACTTCGGCATCAGTCTTCACAGTAACATTATATTACTAACAACCACAAGATGTTCAATACGCCATTGTTTCAATAAAAGAAGTACGTGCTCTGCGCTTGATATCAACTTCAACGGTCAGCGAAGAGACGATAAACAGAAGAAGCAGAGGGAATGGAGAGAAAATGGGGCAGAGAAATAGAACAGAAGCCAAGAAAGTAAGAGGTAAACTGGCGCTTATGGGACTCAAATACATAAAAGAGGACTACTGGAGTTGAGGCAGCGCCTGGCATAAATGGCCTTTGCTGGATAGTTGCAATACAATACTCGGTATTCCAAGGAGAGGCCAGACGCACAATCAGTGTGTAACTGGAGCCATTAGAATTTAGACTCTTCGCTGGATGTTGAAGTTTGGGATGGAGCGCGTATGGAGATGGGCACGTATGGGAATATCCCCAGTGCCGTGCTGCCGGTTCTTAACTCACCTCAACTCAAGAAGAAAACAATCCAAACACCCCCCCCCCCCCCCCTTTTCCTCACTTCCCCACCTTTAAAACAAAATCCCCAATCAAATGTTTATGTAATCGGTATCTTAATCATTTTAAACTACATCACATAATTTGTAATGATTTATTTTCAGTCATGCTGAATGACGATGTCAGAGCCTCATCACTGTCACTAAATAAACGCAGCATGGTTTTGGATGAAGACAGGTTTGAGGATCGCTTTCTCAGATGCAGCGTCTGCAAAGCCAGATTCTCAAACATGACTCTTCCCCGCATGCTGACTTGCCATCATTCATTCTGTCAGCCGTGTATTGATCAGCTGTACAGCTTGGCAAAAGCTAACCCTACGCCCCTGAGGTGCCTGCCACTGTCAACACCAGCTAATGCCGTATACATCAGCTGCCCAGTCTGCAGAGCCAACTTTGTGGCCACGGACGAGAATATCAAGAAACTTCCGACTGACCATAGGATCGTCCAGCTTATGGACTTTGTTCGCCACACTGACCGGTACACTGTGACATTTTGCTCTACACATAGGCTACCTCTGAACTTCTTCTGCGAGCAGTGTATTCTGCCTGTTTGCCGAAGCTGTACAGCAAATAACCATAGAGAAACTGACGGCCATCTTGTCATGGATTTGGAAGACGCCATGACTAAATATAGCCCGATTCTGGATAACCTTGTTACGGAAATGGAGGCTGAAAGCATTTGCCTTGAAGAGAAACTAATATGTCTGGAATCTGTAATAAACAATGTAGATCGGGTCAAATCCGATCTTCTGGTTCAAGTAAGATCGTGCATGTCCAGAATGCGAGAACTGTTAAATGCGAGAGAGAAAGCTCTGATGGCAAAGGTTCACCAGCAAGCAGGCATGGAACGTAATAAACTGGTTGAGACATCAAAGCAACTGGCTGATCGACGAAAGCTGTTGCAAGAGAAGACAACCAAACTCCGGCAAGCCAAGGAGAAAAACATGGTTGAAGAGATGTTCAAACTCCACCAAGAAGTTCGTGAGTGCCGCTCAGAGCCGAAGCTTCGAGTGCGAGAAGTTGACGATGGCATCATGACCACATTTTACTTTAACACACAAGATGAAGCCATGCTGGCCTCTCGGATAAACAACTTCTGTGACGTAGTCAGTAAAGTACAGACCACCACCGCCAGGCTCAAACCAAAAGGGAACAATTTTCTGTACAGATCAAGCTCATTCAGATAAGGACTCCCTTTAAAGAAGGATTATATTCATGCAGGAAAGTGGTGTAGATTTAGCTAACATTGTTTCATAATGTCTCATCTGGCAATTGAAGGAGTATCCGCTAGCCTTGCGTTCTGAAGGTTGAGGGTTCGATTCTGGGCTACGTCGTTCGGTTCAGGGTGTAGTTTTCAGGGAGACTTCTGGGTGTCGTCGCTGGAGCTACGGAGTTCGTGCTTTGAGCGACGCTTTTGGCAGGCCAAAATGCGGAAAAAGACCGAGCCAAATGGGATAAAAAACGGTGCAATGAAGTCGAGTCTCTCGCCTTTTAAGCCATTTACACAGCTGGAAATTGGATTTTAATTTTTGGCATATCGTGCCCGAAAAAAATGCTTGTTTAAAATACATGTCATACGGTATATCATTTCAAAACTGTCATTAAAGCATTCAAGTGAACAAGCACAATTGTACGGTATGTTTGTTAGAAAAATGGTGACCTGATCTCTCTCTCTCTCTCTCTCTCTCTCTCTCTCTCTCTCTCTCTGTCTGTCTCTCTCTGTCTCTCTCTCTCTCTCTCTCTCTCTCTCTCTCTCTCTCTCTCTCTCTCTCTCTTACAATCACTCACACACACGCACGCACGCCGCCCTCCCCCAGTATCAGCTTTGTTAATAGTATGGCCGCGTCGTTGTGTGAATTGATTCACAGTAATAATTTGTATTTAAAAGATCTGTATTATGACATATACACAATATTTACAGCTTTACAAAATACAATTACAGAAAACAGAGGACGTTGCAGGCCACAAGCCTTCGTCTCCAAACAAGAAGAAGTTAACACAACAACATATAAATAGCATAGATGACACTACATTGAGTACTTTCAGGTATGGTAGACAATGAAAATGGAGAAAATAATATTTTTTAAAGACATAAAATTAAAAACAAATGTTTAATACTAATCGCGTGTGTTTCATTTTCCTTTTCCGTCTGTTTATTATGCTTTAATGTAGTCACTGTAGTGTCAGCTCTATGATTTAAATGCTGTGTCTTCTTATTATTATTTGTTCATGAAGGCTTGTCGCCGCAACGTTCACTGTTTTCCGTAATTGTATTTTGTAAAGTTGCTTTGCACTTCGTATTTTTATATTTTATGCCGTGTTCGAAACACAGTTGCAAGCGACTTTGGAAGCTGATCGCCTTGCGCTGGTTTTCATACAATTAGCACAAGTAAAACAGAGGTAATGACTATAACTAAAGAAGAACAAACAACAACAATTCACCTAAACGAACATCCTTTGAAACAAGTAAAGAGTTTCAAGTACCTAGGAAGTATAATATCATCATCAAATCGCAGATCAGAAGACGAGATCGAAAATAGGTGCAAAAAGGCAAACCAACTCATTGGACAAATGGCACCAATACTATAGAACAAACATGTATCAATAACTACTAAGAAAGCACTTTACAACACAATCTTCCTACCAACTCTATGCTACCAATGCCAAACCTGGACAATGACAGAAAAAGAGAAAAGAAAAATCACAACAACAGAAATGAGGTTCCTGAGAAGAGTACTCAACGTATCAAGAAGAGATAAGCTCAGAAATGAAGAAATCAGGACTAAAGTGGGGGTTAAAGCAGCACTAGATTTTATTAGAAAGCAGCAAGTCAAATGGTTTGGCCATGCAAGTAGGTTACCATTCAACAGCATACCACAACAAATAATGATATACAGACCAGATGGAAACAGAGGAAGAGGCCGACCACGTCAACGTTGGACGGAAGGAATAGCAGAGTCCATGGAAATGTCGATATATTAAGCCCATAATCAGGCACTCTCACGAAGTTTATACTTCACCTCGACACCGCAACAAAAGGAACATGATGAGATGAGTTATGTGTTCAGACTGTTCAGAAAGCAATGGCAAACTACTGAACGTAAACTTGCCAAGAAATCATAAACAGTCAAACAATGCTGGGGTTGTGGTTGTCTGCGTCGTTAGCAACGGTTATGCAACAAACTTTTTACATGTTCAATGCGTTACCTCAGTTTTCAGCTGTTCATTTGTATTAATTGTTCTGACATATTGAATCAAGGTTACAGAATGGAAACGAAGTAACGGATATGAGGTGAGAGAGAGAGAGAGAGAGAGAGAGAGAGAGAGAGAGAGAGAGAGAGAGAGAGAGAGAGATCTTCTGTAGATGCCTTTTAATGCTCATATACACCATAGCTATATCCGCCTATACGCGGCAGGGATCAATAAACACAACTCGGCTGTCAGACATGACAACCACAGATCCCAATTATAACAATGAAAGGTTGACTCATTTCACACGTACTCTCATATAGCTATGACATGTACAAATATGTAACATATTCAGTTATCATATTTTATCACTATACAGATTATAATAATAGTACATGCCATATTTGTGTACATATTTGTATATTATCAGCTTCTTGTCTTTGTCTGCACAACTACTAAACATGACTTCTCTATACAAATGTGTTTCATTTGTATAGACTCGAAATAAACTTGCCTCTTTTCAAATCGATTCAGCATTTTCTTGTGTATTTATTTGTGAAACTGTTATGCAGAGAGCATACTTAAGTCAGTATGAACATACAAATGTGACATGTTGCAGGTGTCACTGACACGGCACAACCACAATCTGTCACACCAAAGAGATGCTCTATCAGTTGTTGTTATCCACAGAAACCAACAGGTTATATTCAGAAAAGAAAAATTGCATCTGGCTCAAGACTAAGTGGAGGGGAAGAAACTATTTCTTAATATGGAGAAGAAATAAAAACACTACAAAATTATGGCTTTTGGTCTTAAATTGATAGAACAAACACCGAAGGAGCATTGTTGCTGAAGACAATGGAAAGATTGGCCCAAAGACTGCGAATGTTCTTGCAAACGTCTACTCTGAAGAAAGTACAATAACTATGACAAGAATAAAAGCTACTGACGTAAGACAGCAGACAAATAAACTCCGAATTCAGAAACCATGTTCAGCCACAGTGACCTTAAAATAAATGTTTGCATATCCTTTACAGGACATTGCTGTCAACATCAGCATCTTTCAGCTGATTGTTGATTTCTTGGCAAGATTATGCTCAGTAGTTTGCCATTGCTTTCTGAGCGGCCGGCTCACACGCCCCGTAAGTTACCGACCCGATTCGTCCCACTGCTGATTCTCACCGTCGTCACGTTACTTACGAGAGCATACGAGACCACGGAGAAAAGTCGCTAACCTCTAGGCCAGGAAGCCGCCACAGTGACCTTACTCTTTCAAAATCAGAGCTGAATATAACAATCCAGAACCTTTAAAAAAATACTCATGTGCCAGACGTAATCACCAAGGCAATTTAATTTATCAAGCAAATAGGACCTCACAGAAAAGCAAGAATATTAGATCTCTTCATGGAATAATGAACACAAGGAATCTTTTCCATGAATACAAGGAATCTACCCAGAAGACGGTAAATATTGAAATATTTCAATGAAAAAAATAAAAACTAACAAAGCTAGACAGACAAACGGGATCTTTCCAGAAGACTGCAATGAAGCAGAGCTATTGCAAGATCTCAAAGACAGGAAGTTAACTGGATACAAGGATGGAACGTATACCTTTGTTTAGGCTCATAGGAAACTAAATGCAGAGGTGCACTTGAAACTCAACTCCTGCTTTATTTATCTGGGTCCCAGCACCAGCTCCAACAAACAAGCACCCTTATATGAATGACACTGGGCTGCCAAGAAGTAGTTTTGTAGCAGCAAATACACACCTTCATTAGAAAACATGGAAACTTGACTTACCTTGTTGCATCTTTCATATCTGTGAAGTTATCTGAACAGAGTTGTGCTGCTTTCTATGAAAGAACTTGTCTAATCTTCGACCCATTATAGACTGCTGGAGGTTGTTTCGGCTGAGATTCTAAATATTGGTCTCCCGGAGCTAGGCCCCGAGCTTCGGGTGTTCATTCGCCTGAGGCATGAAAAGAGTTTGGGTTTATCAGAGCACGGTTGGTGTAAAGACTGTCCTCCCGGCCCAGTGATCAAATACCGCTCTGTGAGAACTGTGTCGTGGGGTCCCCTTCCCTTCTCCAAGCTAAGAAACTAGTGGAATGTGCAAGACCGATAAAGGAACTTTGCACCAGTGGAGAGGGATGGTGATGTTGGAAACCTTAACCAGAGTGGGGACCTAATGCACCACACAGAGGTACTATATTGGCCAAGGTGAGATCTGTTTCTGGTGTTCACAAAAATGCAGCACCCACATTTCTCAGTTGTCATCAATAAGTTGTACTTCTTCTGATGATTCTGACATCAAGATCTAGCACACACATACAAAATATGATAAATCCGGCTTTGTAAATTATGTTCCTGATTTCATTACATTTTTTCTCTGCTAACTACACAACTAATATGATTTATATTTATTTGTCCTTACTCTCATCATTAATGGCAGGCCAAAGCGAGAAGGTAATCTAAGCAGTTGCTTTCAGTGTCCACTAATGGAAGACTTTCACCACTTAAATCTTACAAATGCACACTCCTTGAGTATTACTGCTGAAAGGATAACAATAATTGAGCTGAGTTGAGTAAAGAATCGACATCACAACACTGCGGACATTCCCGCACGTGCTCCGTCCTATCTTCATAAGCCAGTGTGAGACAATACTAATGATTCCAGTTGCAGTCTGATTATG
Organism: Cepaea hortensis; assembly: GCA_963921405.1. Classification (NCBI taxonomy): domain Eukaryota; kingdom Metazoa; phylum Mollusca; class Gastropoda; order Stylommatophora; family Helicidae; genus Cepaea; species Cepaea hortensis. Next base: position 161,447,740 of record OY992877.1, on the reverse strand, counting down.
TCTCTGCCTGGCGTGTCCTCTGAGTGTCTGCAAGATCCTCTGGTCACTCCATGCAGCACCATTCCGCCTGGCCTGTCCTCTAAGTGTCTACAAGATCCTCTATTCACTCCATGCAGCACCATTCCGCCTGGCGTGTCCTCTAAATGTCTTCAAGATCCTCTGTTCACTCCATGCAGCACCATTCTCTCCAGGCCATGATGATTTATCCATTTTGCCACACTATACACACGTTCCCAAAGGGCCCTGACCTGGCCACATCTGCCTTAACGTGCACAAATACCCCATCTAACAGTACAGACCCAGCCAATCTGTCAGCCTCTTCGTTTTCCAACCAACTAGCAGCAAGTCCTGAGGAAAAGATCCAAGAGATGTTTCCTATCTTTGAATTCTGAGCTGTAGCATTCCACTCCGCACGAAGCGTGCCTATCTTCACCTTTCTCTGCATGTTCTGTGCTCACGACATATGTGTGCTGTTTGTCCTCCAGCCAGTAGAATACAGTTGTGACTATGTGACTACATCCACCCTCATACTAGATGTAATATCATATGCCAGGCTCTCCTCTACTAAACATTGTCCATTAACCTTCGCTATTAACGCCCAGGAACTTCTTTTGCCTCTTAGCACAGAGCCATCCGTGTCGACGATTACATCACATAGGCGCGAATTGTGAATCAATTGTCTCCCATTCAGCGCAGCCTGCTGGTCAATCCTTGCGCTCCCGGTCCAATGTTATTAATATTATGACCCTGCACAGGTCTGACTTTTCCTGTGGAATTCTGACCAACTCCTCTCCTCATGTTCTCGAGCATGCACACTTCTCTGATGGTATCCTCTGCATGAGCCATCCACGATTTTCCTTTATCAGCCTGTGGCCCTTAACAACCGTGCCCAGAGCTTTAGGAGTGTTCCATGTCTGCGGTCACTCGGAGATATGACTTTTCCTGCAACACCGTAAGACTGTCGGCAATCGTTGGTAAAGCTAGGATGTATCGCATATACACTACCAGGTTGACCCTTGTACATCCTAGGATCACCTGCACAGAACTGTAATTTAAAATGAACTGTCACTAACTATCAGGATGACTGCACATCAATAATATGCTGATAGACAAGCCTGAAGATACCATGGATTATCTCATGTGCACATACCTTGTATACCTTACACAAATGAAGAGACGGTGTGTGACAACTAGAGCTAGATATTCAAATTTACCTACACATCTGCTGCCGTTAAAATGACCACCTTTTTTATTTTAAGAAACCAGACAATTACTGCGTCTTTTGACAGACAGGATAAATTCAAATCCCTTAATACTATTTGGAAGGAGAACCGTGTTATCTGCATATCTGAGTTTTGTAACTGGATTTCCACCAGTTATGGAAGGATCAAAGTTCTCATTGGTCTCATCATGTTTTTACGTTTCCATTTTACATATTTTGCACAGGTGTTGAACAAGTATGGGAAGAGAATGCAGCCGTTTATTATTCACCCTTTTACCTCAAACCAGTTTGATGTTTCACTGGATATTCTAGTGCTTTTTGTTCATGATATAACTGGGCATATTCATTGTGAAATACAACCAATCTTTCATTTCCAGTTTCGCCAGGACACAGTAGAGTCAACATCCGTTAAAACCATATTAAACCTAATGATGCATCTCCATGTTGTTGGTGTCCTAGTGTGAGAGGAACAAGGAACTGTCATCAAATATCCTACACTTTCAAACACTAGGGATGCATTGCTTTATTGGTTGGCTTTGAATCATTTAGAAGACTGAGTCTCAAACTCCAGGACATAACTTCCAGCGTGGGATGGTTGTTGCTTGTGTATGTAACAGCAAGTATAGAAACTGAGAATTCGCCTGGGATAGTTGTTGCTTGTGTATGTAACAGCAAGTATAGAAACTGAGAATTCGCCTGGGATAGTTGTTGCTTGTGTATGTAACAGCAAGTATAGAAAACTGAGAATTCGCCTTGTATACTTCTGCACTGTAAAATATACTATGGTTGGTTTTAGAAGTCCAATGCACTAAAGCCTGAGCTTTGAAAAGGTCTTGCATTTATCTGAGTGAGGCTGGTGCAGACTTCTTCCACCTCGATAACAATGTACTATCTAGAAGGAAACTGTGTTGCTGAGCTCACCTAGCCTAGAAACCAGTGGGGGTCTGCAAAACTGATGTTACCATCATATTTGTGAAGAGTCATATTAGAATGTAACAGACCCAGATTCAGCACAGCACATTTGTGTGGCAGGGATTAGGCTTAGGCTGGTCATGTCTCCACAGGTTTTCAGTATTTTATTATCAGGAGACTCCAACTCCAAGCCCAGGGGGACACACCAGGGACAGTCCACTAGAGGCTATGGAGCAGAGTGGTTTGTTTACAGATATGGCATCCACCAATGACTCAAGTTTACCAGAAACCAACCACAAAATAAGAAACCTGAAGATTGTATACTCCCCTTTTCTAAGGAAGTGGATTGGATACGTTAAATTCTTGGATATTGGCAAAAACTCAAGACGATAAGTGCACAAATTACAAATCCTTCGGAAGTTGGAAATCACTAGAGAAGGCCAAATAGGCCACTGATCATGTAGCACGTCCTTGACAGAATATGCTCTTGTCATGGCCAGAATAAAATATGCTACCTAGCATGGACTATAAACAGAAGGCAGAAAGGAAAAGGTGCCAAGTAGGAAACTGATCAACCCACTTCATAATTGTATAATTTGTTACCTACAAAATTCTTAGAATTTCACTCTCATATAAAATCTGTCAGGATGGGAACTGATCAGCCACCTCATTACATTCTGACCTAGGATATATGAAGGCCATACACTTCACACATCAATAAATGTGCACTGTGGCAAAGGGGTTATGGATGCAATTCATAATCCCGCATACTGCTTTCGAAAAACAGCTGTGTACAGATCATCTTGTGTTGGTTCCCATTCACAGGTGTGAGTGCTGGTTGTAAACTTACCAAGAAATCACAAGCAATCAAGAAACGCTGAGGTTGACTGCCATGTCCTGTAAAGGATAAGCAACTAACTTTCTTCCTTCCTTATCACTTGAAGACAAATTTATAAACCTCCTACATAACATATGCTTCATTCATTAAACTCAATTGAACTTCAATCTCTGAAAACATGAGGGATAATAAACTTTCAACAAACAACAATCACATTTAACAGATCAACAACAACAACTGTAACACATGAATAATGACAATGTTATTTCTATCATCATATAATAAATAACAAATCACATGTTGGGATATGGGTCTGCAAGCACACTTGATGTTCCCAGTTTACACAACCTCCGTTGAACAAAGTGTGGTCAGATCATATACAATGTCATCACATACATAAGAAGTTAACATTGGGGAGCTCTGGTGGGCATGAAACATCTGACCTATCTGGTCACTATCAACAAGTTATAACAGGTGACTCAATGAAACCCCTACCATTTTTCTCCGGGATGAAAAGATGACAACCATTATATTTGAACCATTGCTGATGAAGGTAAAGAGGCTTGCGAGAGGCTGAGGTTGGGTAGAGGGTTGTGAGAGGCTGCAATTGCCTAAGTAGTCACCACACATTATAAAAAAAAAGTCGCTTAAGTCGACAGGGTCGACTTCATTGCACCGGGTTTTATCCCATATGGCTCGGTCTCTTTCCGCAGCACGGAAAGCGCCGCACAAAACCCGTAGCTTTTAGCGACGACCCACAAGAGTCTCCGAAACATTTAACTCGTAAACCGAAGGACGCGGCCCGGAATCGAACCTACAACCTTCGGAGCACGAGTCAAACGGCTTGACCACTTTGCCACAGACTCCCATGGGGCTTGTTCCTCACCTTTAGGCACACTGGATATCTGGTGCTAGCCTCATATTTTCACAGATCAATTGGACGTTGTCACTTTTATTGTGCATTTAGTCTCTAAGAAAGTTAATTAAACATACCCGTGATTTTTCATCCTGGTTATTTCCCTCTAGGACATCCATGGGGAAACTTTCTAGGACTGAAAATAAATACAAAACCCCCCACCTTACTCCCATGATATGTGAGTCAGGCATCAAAATGTCTCTGTAGGTCAGCATGACCGAATGGATAAGAACGTATGTTCTTAAACATCCGATGTGCTGATACCAAGGTAGGGGTTCAACCCCTACACTGGACAGTTGTGCTAAAATGTTGACCTATCGTCAAAGAATTAAAGTACCTCTGAAGTCAAAGTGGGTTCACCTGATGGCAAGAGACACTGTTAATAGTAAAAGTTAATCGACACAGAAAATTCAGTCCAACATTACTGGAAGTAGTGTGTATGGACTACGCTTGAGTTCAAAACCAGCGAGCGCCACACAAAAATGCCGGTGCCACCACCTCCTCATCATGAGCTACTGTTTGAAATAAAGTAAAGGACCCTGTTACATGTTGTGAGGTGCATTGAGAATACCGTGCTATACCCACATTTTCACATACCAATTGCAGGGTAATGCCACCTTTACTTCCCACGACATATCCTGGCACTTGCTTTAGACTGAGCTGACTGGGAGCCTGGCTCATGTTAAAAATCTGCCTTGATGGGGATTTGAACTCATGACCACCAGGTCAGCAGGCAAGCATGCCAGACAGTGCACTACACTGGATCCAACATCGGATATGACAGGACAAAAACAGCTCATGGCTTTGAACTTAAGCAATGGTATACTTCTTTGTAGTGAGTACATGTTTCGTGACCATACATCTATCGCATGGTGGGTCCGTGTCATATTCTGTGCCTAGGAAAGACATGCTCCAGGTGCAAACTACTTCAATTACTCCCGATCCCATATTTACTAGATTTAATCTCACCATCTCTAATGCTTTATTGATCTTTCCTTTGTAGACATATGTCTCTTTCTACATGATCTGTGTGAAGAGATGTATGAGAGGCAATGATCATGTATGTCACTCCTTTCTGTTTTGATTGTATTTATTGTGGTCACTTATGTTTCTGGATGATATGTTTTTAATTTTCGGCTGTTTCACCAACATATAATATATTACAAAGTGATAAAGGGATGGGTCGAACAATGTATAAGTATAATTATTCTGTGTTTCTATATTTTGTTTAACTGTCTTGTCAATAATATCTGCATTCTTCACTACAAGTTTGATGTTGCATTTGTTAAAGATTTATTGTATTTTCTCCGCCAAACTTCCAGCCAAACTCTGCCAAGCTTCCGGATGCTACAATAATGAGGTTATAATCTGCCATGTCACTTATTTTTTTCTTGCTTTTCATAGCCTTTTTTTATTTACTGACAGCAGCCATTCTTTCTCATCACTTCTAGTTTCTTATGTTCTTTTCCAGGGGTGTTTATTTTGCGCATGGGCCTTTTATGCTTTCTGTCAGACTTTTTTTTCTACCATTGCTGGTCAGTTTTGACTATGTATGTAGATATTCATCTATCATCACTATCTAATCTCATCCCACAAACTTAGACGTGGGTCATATGGGTGTCAAGATGGAAGGATCAGCAATGCATTGTCCACCACTCTGTCCTCAGCATCACGTACAAGTGTGGACATACTGCATCTTGTCTATTCTTTAATGTTATCACTTCAGGATTTTATCCTCTTTCCTCTTCTCCATTTGCCCTCAACTGGAGGAACGCAAACTTATCTCTAAATATTATCTATATGTATCTCTTGTATGTGTGCTGTAAACTTTTGGCTGGTGTCAGATCTTTCAACTTAACAGCCAAATGTGACATGGTTGCGTTACTTTTACTTCCATGGTAAACTCCATAATATTGATTTTAGTTAACTGAAACAGGTGGCATGCATCCCACGACCTAGCAGAACAAATGTGTCATCTGCATAATGTGACCTAACATCTGTTTCACTGTCAGTTATACATTTTGTTTCCAGGACTAATTACCTGTCATTACAAGTCAAACGGGACCCTTTTCCACATCTTAAGGCGCAATAGGTATATTGTGCTAGCCCTGTATTTTATGGACCTATTGGCTCTCAATGGGTGTTGTTCAATATCATACCAGCCAATGTTACTTCTCAGAGATGTTCTGGTATACATTTTGAGCTGTAGTGACCTGGGAGAATTTAGACATTTTTAAAAAATATCTCCCTGGGAGAGATTTGAACACATGACCACCAGACAAGCATGCTAGCTATTAGCTATCAAAGGTTTTCTTAAATGTCAAAGTGTGTATTGTATAGGTACACAGGTGAAGAGATTGATAACATCAATGACTCTAGTCTCTGCTTTGAATTTGCTATACTTGATATGTGAGTGCAGGCTGTTATTCACATGTGATGTAATGTTATGTTGCAATGGCATCAGCATGTTCGCCACATGTTTTGCCCGTGGACAGGAGATGGATGTATTTTTACTTTTTTGTTTTTGCTTGTGGTATTCTTTTGGTGCTGTCAACTCTGATGAAAAATGTAGTAATCTCATTGAAATGTCATATGTATTGACATTTTGTTTCACAATAGGGTGACTAAATAGGCCAGATTTTGTGCATATGTACATGCATTTGCACATGTGCAATGACAGTTACAGCATTTGTATTAACAAATGAAGCTAAAGTCATGAATAATAGACACAAATCAATAAGAGATTCTTGTGTAACACAATGACAACAGATCATTATCACTTACAAACAATGTACAATTCAAATCTACAAAGAAAAGAACAATGCTGCAACTACCTTCATCCATCAAGCAAATATGTAGGGGCTTTGTAAAATAGAAGCCCCGATTTCAAAAACGAAGCACATTATTACTACTACCACATTCTTCCAGTTGCATATACAGCCTGACACAAAAAGTTCACATACGTGTTAGGTATCTATACTGTTTCTTGTTTATATATTCCTCTTCTACCCTGAGATGTGGAGATCAATATCTTGTAATCAGTATAATTTTTGACATAATTATACACATAAACATACAGCCATAACACATGGTCAGTCAATGAGCCATTGGGAACAAATGTTGAGACATTCAGCGCAGAAAGTGGGGTGTTTGCTGCAGTATTACAAAGACATTTAGTTTCTATTCACCACAGTAGAAATGTTCCTTCCAGCAATAGATATACACGGTTTTTAAAGAGGCTAAGACAGAAAAAAAAAACAGAAGAGGTCAAACTGTCAACATTCTTTGGTCAAATTATGGTAAGAGAAAAACTGAAATCTACAGTCATATAATCATGGTATGGTTAGTGGAAAAAGAGGAGAAGGCAGAGAGATAAAACACAGGACAATCTAGCATGACTGTGTGGAAAGTTATCAATATAAGTTGAAACATACTGCTAGAGAACAAGAGTTGTGGGAAGGCATGATCACGCACGCCAGTTAGCAAGGCACTTGAGCAAGCAGTTTCACAGAGTTTTATTTATATATATCACAATACACAAATATTACCCATCACATATAAACATTCACATTTTAAGCAGTCTACTTTTAAGAATACAACTGAGCACACACTGTAAACTCAATGCAGCTTAACTGTTTTCTAATCAAGGACACAGATTACAATTCAAGCATGTTTACAAAATGAATGCATCAAATAATAGTACCATTTGTCACAAATAGCTCATATACTTAAATTAATATTCAATTATCCTTTTTCATGTCTTTAATGCATAAAGATTGAAACCCCGATTTCATCTTCTTTCTCCTCCTCCTCCTCTCTCCTCCCCCCCCCCCCCCCAACTCATATTCAGCTTGATGTAAAAATGACCGTAACATAAATTGTGTCAGGCCTAATAAAAAAAAATCATATCTAATTCACAAATTATTTGTCAATGAAAGATCAATGTGACACTTCCTTGCACTGTGGACATTCCCATACTTGCTCATTCTCCTGTCTCAGTAGCTAATGAAGAGTGTCCACACTGTGGTATCTGTGGCAGACTGATTAAATGTTTTCCCCTACACATACAGTCATCCAGACCCTCTGCTGACTCCCTGCTGATTCAGCCTCTTCAGATGAGGAATGTGTCTGTAGATCCTCTAGAAATACTAAAGATGATCAGCTCAGTCAATATGTGATCACATAATTAAAACAAAGTACACTATTTGGTCATTGTAACTACTTCTGCTTATTTCTCTACTGAGTGCTCAGGAACCCAGAAAGATGGCATATAACGAACTAGATGACTGGGATTTAAAGTGTTCAATTTCAACATTTTTATTGTGGACCGAGTTACTTACTACCAGGCAGTTTATGATATAAATAATACAGCATTGTAAGCAGATTTGCAGCATCCAATAAACGGAAAGACTGCTTGAGCAAATCTGTAATATCATTAGTCTACACAGACAGTGCCTTAAGCATATAAGATGCATCCAACAAAGGGAAAGACTGAAAAAAAATCTGTAATGTTGTAAATTATAAATGTTTAAAAGAGAGAGGAAAGACTCCATTGCACAGGTTTTATCTCATTTGGCTCAGCCTCTTTCTGCAGGTGTACATTGGAAGTGCCATAAGCAGATTTGCTGCATGCAACAAATCGAAAGACTGCTTGAGCAAATTTTTAATATAATTAGGGTATACTGACCAGGCTAGCAAAGATATTTCAGATGTATCTGAAAGTTCGGTAACTGTTCCATTACATGTGGCAGGATGGTACTGACTTATGCAAACTCAAGGTAGTAAAGCTGTTTGCCTCATAATCTGAAGGCCATGGGTTCATTTCTGGACTGCATCATTCAGACAGCCAGTCTCCCTGGTTGAGGGGTTAGCAGCTTTCTCCGTAACCCTGAATACTCTCGTGGTTGATGTGAGCACATGAGAATTGGAAGCAGTTCGAGTCGCGCCAGTGACTTATGAGAGTATGGAGCCGGTTGCTGAGAAAGCAATGGCAAACTACTGAGTGTAATCTTGCCAAGAAATCAACAATCAGCTGAAAGATTCTGATGTTGACAGTGATTTCCTGTAAAGGATACGCAAAAAACATTTATCATTCAGACAAGTACAGATTTCCCGGAGACCTCTAAATGTTACGAACAGAGTAATGGAATTTGTGCTTTATACCATGCACTCGGCAGGCAGCTTGACATTCTGCAGTGAGAGATTGAGCCAGCTGAGGTCAAGCCTAGTCATGCACTCGGCAGGCAGCTTGACATTCTGCAGTGAGAGATTGAGCCAGCTGAGGTCAAGCCTAGTCATACACTCGGCAGGCAGCTTGACATTCTCCAGTGAGAGATTGAGCCAGCTGAGATCAAGCCTAGTCATGCACTCGGCAGGCAGCTTGACATTCTGCAGTGAGAGATTGAGCCAGCTGACGTCAAGCCTAGTGCTATGAAGTTGACCATCTATCTCTGACCATAAGAAGTCATAAAAACTGGAAACAAAAGAGTTCTGATTTTCCCTGAGATGTTTGGGTGTAATTGTTCAAACCTGGAGACAAAAGGAGGATACCTCTGAGCTTTTGTCATACTGGCACATGATATCAGTTAGATGGTAAAAATAAAGATTGACAAACATAACTGAAACAGTTTTTAAGTAACAGATACTATGGTGTTATACAATGGCAATACTTCTACAATGTGGATCAGAAGATGCCAATGTCACACACAGACAACTTGCTTGTTGGGCTGGATACTAAAAGCATGCATAAATCACCAGTACCACACGACTTTCTATAAGAGTTCCTAGTACACAAATGATTATGCACAGCAATGTTACTAAAACCCTCCAATTCAGATTTTAATGAGGAATATGACCAACATTTCTCAGAACAGATTAAAAATAAAAAGTCACATAGCCTTCATCAACAGTTAATTTAGCACACAAAAAAGCTAGCTTCCTAGTACCTGGCCAATGTGTATATTTACTGACTGTCAATTACTATATGAAATGACATTTTGATCATCTTTTATACAATCAATTTCTAATAAATCTTTCATTTAGGATATTTGGCTTTCATTTAATATAGATGTCTGTCAATGTTATGCATTACATTTTAATCATACTTCATAAATAAAAATTAATTTGCAAACTTTGCCAGATGGCGTATGATGATATAAACAATTGTGGTTTTGCATGTAGCCAATCAGTCATGTTATTAGTCAAAGAGTGATAACTGTACATGGTACATAGTAAGTTAGTCTCATAGTAGATACAGCCATTGGGGTGTGAAGTGTTAGCCTTCACATGTTCTAAGCCACAACATGAGGAGTGATGGTCAGTCATCTTTCTTGTTGCCTTTCCTTCCCAAATAGTTCCCAGAAAATTCTGAAAATTGTCTGGTACTCATTTTTATTGACTGAGATGACCCCGGAGCTGTACAGGTCAGAAAGAAATAGACAGACAGCGACAGGGAGAATAAGAAATTGAGAGACTGAATACCCATCTTCAAGTCATTTTACTATTTGGTAATTCATGGAATCATAACAATAGCAAATCTCACAATAACTGTCTTATTTGACCATAATAATTACAATTTTACTCTCTCAACAGCATCTCAAGAATCAGTGATGAAAACAGGGCTTTATGACTCTTAATGTTTCAAACCAACACTCACTGTTAAGTGTTTGTTGATATATCTACAAATTAAAGCTTATTTAAAACTCAGGCTTCAGTTCTCAAAAATATGCTGAAATTTCATATCAGTTTATGTTTAGTGATCAATGTCACAAACTTGGAATCATTGCACATTCAGCTCTCAAAAACACATGTTGATATTCCGTACCAGTTTATGTTTAGTGATCAATGTCACAAACTTGGAATCATTGCACATTCAGCTCTCAAAAACACATGATATTCCGTACCAGTTTATGTTTAGTGATCAATGTCACAAACTTGGAATCATTGCACATTCAGCTCTCAAAAACACATGCTGATATTCCGTACCAGTTTATGTTTAGTGATCAATGTCACAAACTTGGAATCATTGCACATTCAGCTCTCAAAAACACATGCTGATATTCCGTACCAGTTTATGTTTAGTGATCAATGTCACAAACTTGGAATTCTTGCACCTTCAGCTCTCAAAAACACATGCTGATATTCCGTACCAGTTTACTTTTAGTGGTCATAGGCTCGAGTTTGCATTGGAGCAGATTTGTTTAATTGACCGGGTCAATCCAGCCTAAAATGGCTACCTAGAAATGTGTTGGGAAGTAAAGGTGACTGTCATGACAATGACCCAACACCAAGTGCCACATGCAAATATGGGTATAGCATCATGTGACCAATGTGACTTAATGCATGTATAAGGGTCCTTTGCTGACTTAACTACTCTATGAGATGTATCCAGGCAACATAACAACTACTTTTCTTGTCTGACTGCAAACCTCTGTAAAAACTAAGATCAGCTTGAAACCTGCTGCCTCACTCATTATCCAATTAAAAATAAAAAACAGATTCTTTTGACACAGTGCACACAGACCACTCCACAACTTTGGTTTTAACCCTACAACAGAGGCCATATTATCACACAAATGAAACACAGTAATGGTTAAGTATTGAATACAGCAGGCTGATGGGGTTTCACACAACAAGCTGCTCACAATTCTGTACTACACAACACCACTCTGCCGCATGCTATGTCTGCCTGCCCGTGTAATGTTCATGCAAAGCAAACTTCCTTTGGCCATTGCCTGAGAGTCTGTTGACAATGAAATAGCTAAGATCTCAGGAGGAAACACTACCAATCTAGGCCTAAACATGCTTCTGAAGCAAACTAGATCTTGTTAACCACATTAAGAAGGGTTTCGATACAATCATCACTTCCAGTAGGCAGCATCATGTGCTGTAGGTGACACCCAATCCCAGACAATCTGTATGTGCTAAACTAAATTATAACCTGTCTCTGCGCAGATGTGAAGTTCCAGTACCGGTCATGCACACCCCAATGTTTTCTGAGCTTGGAGAGGAGAAAGAGAGCTCTGCAAGACAGCCCCCATGGCGATGGTACTTTGGTACTGGATCAGGACAACTGTCTCTGTACCTGTCTCAGTGGTGATCGTACTTTGGTACTGGATCAGGACAACTGTCTCTATACCTGTCTTCGTGGCGATGGTACTGGATCAGGACAACTGTCTCTATGCCTGTCTCTGTGGCGATGGTACTTTGGTACTGGATCAGAGCAACTGTCTTTATGCCTGTCTCTGTGGCGATGGTACTTTGGTACTGGAATAGGACAACTGTCTCTATACCTGTCTCTGTGGCGATGGTACTTTGGTACTGGATCAGGACAACTGTCTCTATACCTGTCTCCGTGGTGATGGTACTTTGGTACTGGATTAGGACAACTGTCTCTATACTTATCTCCGTGGCGATGGTACTTTGGTACTGGATCAGGACAACTATCTCTATACCTGTCTCCATGGCAATGGTACTTTGGTACTGGATCAGGACAACTGTCTCTATACCGGTCTCCGTGGTGATGGTACTTTGGTACTGGATCAGGACAACTGTCTCTATACCTGTCTCCGTGGCGATGGTACTTTGGTCCTGGATCAGGACAACTGTCTCTATACCTGTCTCCGTGGCGATGTTACTTTGGTACTGGATCAGGACAACTGTATCTATACCTGTCTCCGTGGCGATGGTACTGGATCAGGACGACTGACTCTATGCCCGTCTCCATGGCGATGGTACTTTGGTACTGGATCAGGACAACTGTCTCTATACCCATCTCCGTGGCGTTGGTGCTTTGGTACTGGATCAGGACAACTGTCTCTATACCTGTCTCCGTGGCGATGGTACTTTGGTCCTGGATCAGGACAACTGTCTCTATACCTGTTTCCGTGGCGATGGTACTTTGGTACTGGATCAGGACAACTGTCTCTATACCCATCTCCGTGGCGATGGTGCTTTGGTACTGGATCAGGACAACTGTCTCTATACCTGTCTCCGTGGCGATGGTACTTTGGTCCTGGATCGGGACAACTGTCTCTATACCTGTCTCCATGGCGATGGTACTGGATCAGGCCAACTGTCTCTATACGTGTATCCGTGGCGATGGTACTGGATCAGGACAACTGTCTCTATGCCAGTCTCTGTGGCGATGGTACTTTGGTACTGGATCAGGATAACTGTCTCTATACCTGTCTCTGTGGCGATGGTACTTTGGTACTGGATCAGGACAACTGTCTCTATACCTGTCTCCGTGGTGATGGTACTTTGGTACTGGATTAGGACAACTGTCTCTATACTTATCTCCGTGGCGATGGTACTTTGGTACTGGATCAGGACAACTATCTCTATACCTGTCTCCATGGCAATGGTACTTTGGTACTGGATCAGGACAACTGTCTCTATACCGGTCTCCGTGGTGATGGTACTTTGGTACTGGATCAGGACAACTGTCTCTATACCTGTCTCCGTGGCGATGGTACTTTGGTCCTGGATCAGGACAACTGTCTCTATACCTGTCTCCGTGGCGATGTTACTTTGGTACTGGATCAGGACAACTGTATCTATACCTGTCTCCGTGGCGATGGTACTGGATCAGGACGACTGACTCTATGCCCGTCTCCATGGCGATGGTACTTTGGTACTGGATCAGGACAACTGTCTCTATACCCATCTCCGTGGCGTTGGTGCTTTGGTACTGGATCAGGACAACTGTCTCTATACCTGTCTCCGTGGCGATGGTACTTTGGTCCTGGATCAGGACAACTGTCTCTATACCTGTTTCCGTGGCGATGGTACTTTGGTACTGGATCAGGACAACTGTCTCTATACCCATCTCCGTGGCGATGGTGCTTTGGTACTGGATCAGGACAACTGTCTCTATACCTGTCTCCGTGGCGATGGTACTTTGGTCCTGGATCGGGACAACTGTCTCTATACCTGTCTCCATGGCGATGGTACTGGATCAGGCCAACTGTCTCTATACGTGTATCCGTGGCGATGGTACTGGATCAGGACAACTGTCTCTATGCCAGTCTCTGTGGCGATGGTACTTTGGTACTGGATCAGGATAACTGTCTCTATACCTGTCTCTGTGGCGATGGTACTTTGGTACTGGATCAGGACAACTGTCTCTATACCTGTCTCCATGGTGATGGTACTTTGGTACTGGATCAGGACAACTGTCTCTATACCTGTCTCCGTGGCGATGGTACTTTGGTACTGGATCAGGACAACTGTCTCTATACCTGTCTCCATGGTGATAATACTTTGGTCCCGGATCAGGACAACTGTCTCTATACCTTTTTCCGTGGCGATGGTACTTTGGTACTGGATCAGGACAACTGTCTCTATACCTGTCTCCGTGGCGATGGTACTTTGGTACTGGATCAAGACAACTGTCTCTATGCCAGTCTCCAACATGAGCATCAATTACTTTCACTTAACAATTATGAAAACTCAGTCTTCGAGAGGGTTCCCAACTAAACAGCTATGCATAGCCAACCAAAAGAACAGTATATAGCATACTTGTTTAGTCGACGGATCAACATCACGGCACACGGGCGTAACCCATAAGTGCTCCATTCTACTCCTAACTCAAGCCTGAGTCCAGAGAATCACAGCTCAGTGCACGACCTCCGTAGCACCGGCGAGGATCCAGAAATACGTTTGAGTAGATTTTCTAACTCAAAACTTCAAGATAACATTCTTTTGGTAAGTTAATCATTACTGCTTATATTCATTTCACAAATGTGGAAGAGATGCTAATGCTGGACACAACTGAGGATACCAACTGTATTTTGAAGGTGTCCATATCCCAGAATTTACACGGTAACAGAATGCACCAAGCCTTTAAAATAAACATGAAGAATGGAAATAAAAGACAAGAGACAAAAAGAGATGACACAAAGACAATTAGTAATGAACTAGTGAGTTTTTTTAAAAACACCTCAAAGAATAAGCAGTGAATTTCAGACAGTGCAAATGTTGTATTTTGCCATAATTTTAGTCTTATTCTACAAATGCTACTTTTTCACTTTATAAAGAATGTCAAGAAAATCAAGAAAGAGACAATCCAAAGATTAAATATTTCCTCACAATGATTTTACTGACTGTTACTAAATGATATGGCAACAAAAGATTATGTTGCATCCTGCACAACATAAGAAGATTAACTTCTGATAAGTGATTAACAATGATGCCCAGCCATGAGAAAACTACCTCTGTGGGTTCAGATATTCAACAATGCTTGCAGCCATCATCAGTTTCCATAAATATGTACTTTAAATTATGCTGAGTCCAGTTTAGCTAGCCTGGTACAATCTCTCTCAACTGTATGGCTTGTGGCTGCAGAGATACACCCACCAACAAACCATTTCAGCTTATTCTTTCTCAAATTGTCCAATCTAGCTAGCTGGGCACAATCTCTCTCAACTGTATGGCTTGTGACTGCAGAGACACATCTGGTGACAAAACACTCCGACTGTTTCTATTCTCAACCTGTCCGTTTCTCTGATGTCCATACTCAAACTTGATACGCAACTCTCCGATATGACTTCTAGGCAGTATGTCAGGTATCCATTCTATGATGAAAGGTGTGGATTCCTTTTGATCACTTGAAGGTCCTTAAAAAGACAATCAGACAAATAAATCTTCATAAAAATAAAAAATAAAAAAATCAGAAAAATAAAACATCTTCATGAAAATAAAGAATCACTAAAATTAGATATGCGGATGATACAGTATTGATTGCAGACAATGAGCAGGATCTGCAATATTTAGTACATGCAGTTGTTGCACACAGTGAACAACTAGGGTTAGAATTAAATTGTAAGAAGACACAGATTATGGTCGTCACTAGGAAGAAGGAAATACCACAATGTAATATACAAGTAACTGGGATTCTTAAACAAGTGAATCGGTACAATTATCTCGGAACAATCATAACATCTGATGGCAGAGGCCTTGAAGAGATTAGAACAAGAATCCCATGGTGACGGTAGCCTTTTGCAAGATGGAAAACATACTGACCAATAAAAAGATGTAATTTGCAACGAGAAAAATAGTGTTGAGGTGCTACATAGAACCTGTGCTTTTGTATGGATGTGAAGTGTGGACAATGAGCAGACAAGTTGAAAAACATCTGATGGCTGTGGAAATGTGGTTTCTGAGGAAAATGCAAATACCATGGACAGACAGAAAAACAAATGACCAAAGCCTACAAGAAACAAATGAAAATCGTAAACTGATTAGATAAATTAGACGTAGACAGTCACAATTGTTTGGTCACATTATGAGAAGAATTGGAGAATTTGGTGACAATTGGCAAGATCGAGGGGAAGAGAACAAGGGGAGGGCAGAGAAGCAAATACCTGGATATCTTGGACACGGTTGTATGATCGAGACAAGAACACTGAGCTGGACTCTGGTGATTGAGTGAGATGGTGAAACATGACCGCCCACGCTTATCAGCACAACACATGATGTTGATGAGCCAAGACTACATTCAATAAGTGGCAGTGGACCAAAGCAGTGGGTGGTCATTGGGAGAAGGTGCATTAGTTGATGGGGCAGCTGTCTCTATCTAAATACCTCATAACTCTTGTGACGTGGCCATTAGCAGGTAAAAGGTGCCATACATTACTAATAGGTAATTAAAAGGTCAAAGGTCAGCCGTGGGACTGACTATGGCTTAGGGATAAGGAATGAGCAAGGTGGCAAGTTAATAGCATTGGGCAGAATCTCATGATATGATAATTGGTAACACCTGGTTCAATTATGCACTTGGTAAAGCCCTGGAGATAATGTTCGCAATCAAGCTGACTACAAATTGATTCCAAAGTGACTCAAAAGCAGTTTAGCACAAGCAAAAACTAGACCAACGGCGACTGTTAATCCATGTCAGAGTGACAGTTATAAGAAAGATGAGAATGACACTTGAGACTATATAGAAGATCCCACAGAACATCAAGTTAGGTCTGGACAAAGAAATTAGAGAAAGGCACAACGTTACTGCACAGAACACATATAATGACATTGAGACAATGTAGACTACTGATCAACGATACAATAAAAAACATAAAACAGAAGTGTACACACACACACAAATTGATGACATGAAATTTTGCACAAGACAAAATAAAGAAACCGCAAGATAAGTAAAAGTAAAGGACTCTGTATACACACTGGGCATATGGTGCTAGACAGAGTATCTTTATAGATCAATCAACCATTTGTGAGTGATGTTCTCTGTATAGTGATGTTCTCTGTTTTATAGATCAATCAGCCGTCGGTGAGTGATGTTCTCTGTATAGTGATGTTCTGTGTATTATAGATCAATCAGCCGTCTGTGAGTGATGTTCTCTGTATTATAGATCAATCAGCCATCTGTGAGTGATGTTTTCTGTATAGTGATGTTCTCTGTATTATAGATCAATCAGCCATCTGTGAGTGATGTTCTCTGTATAGTGATGTTCTCTGTATAGTGATGTTCTCTGTATTATAGATCAATCAGCCATCTGTGAGTGATGTTCTCTGTATTATAGATCAATCAGCCATATGTGAGTGATGTTCTCTGTATTATAGATCAATCAGCCATCTGTGAGTGATGTTCTCTGTATTATAGATCAATCAGCCGTCTGTGAGTGATGTTCTCTGTATTATAGATCAATCAGCCGTCGGTGAGTGATGTTCTCTGTATAGTGATGTTCTCTGTATAGTGATGTTCTCTGTATAGTGATGTTCTCTGTATAGTGATGTTCTCTGTATAGTGATGTTCTCTGTATTATAGATCAATCAGCCATCTGTGAGTGATGTTCTCTGTATTATAGATCAATCAGCCATCTGTGAGTGATGTTCTCTGTATTATAGATCAATCAGCCATCTGTGAGTGATATTCTCTGTATTATAGATCAATCAGCCGTCTGTGAGTGATGTTCTTTGTATAGTGATGTTCTCTGTATAGTGATGTTCTCTGTATTATAGATCAAACAGCCATCTGTGAGTGATGTTCTCTGTATTATAGATCAATCAGCCATCTGTGAGTGATGTTCTTTGTGTAGTGATGTTCTCTGTATAATGATGTTCTCTGTATTATAGATAAATCAGCCGTCTGTGAGTGATGTTCTCTGTATTATAGGTCAATCAGCCATCTGTGAGTGATGTTCTTTGTATAGTGATGTTCTCTGTATTATAGATCAATCAGCCATCTGTGAGTGATGTTCTCTGTACTATAGATCAATCAGCCATCTATGAGTGATGTTCTCTGTATTATAGATCAATCAGCTGTCTGTGAGTGATGTTCTCTGTATTATAGATCAATCAGCCATCTGTGAGTGATGTTCTCTGTATAGTGATGTTCTGTGTATTATAGATCAATCAGCTGTCTGTGAGTGATGTTCTCTGTACTATAGATCAATCAGCCATCTATGAGTGATGTTCTCTGTATTATAGATCAATCAGCCATCTATGAGTGATGTTCTCTGTATTATAGATCAATCAGCCATCTGTGAGTGATGTTCTCTGTATTATAGATCAATCAGCCGTCTGTGAGTGATGTTCTCTGTTTTATAGATCAATCAGCCGTCAGTGAGTGATGTTCTCTGTATAGTGATGTTCTGTGTATTATAGATCAATCAGCCGTCTGTGAGTGATGTTCTCTGTATTATAGATCAATCAGCCATCTGTGAGTGATGTTTTCTGTATAGTGATGTTCTCTGTATTATAGATCAATCAGCCATCTGTGAGTGATGTTCTCTGTATAGTGATGTTCTCTGTATTATAGATCAATCAGCCATCTGTGAGTGATGTTCTCTGTATTATAGATCAATCAGCCATATGTGAGTGATGTTCTCTGTATTATAGATCAATCAGCCATCTGTGAGTGATGTTCTCTGTATTATAGATCAATCAGCCGTCTGTGAGTGATGTTCTCTGTATTATAGATCAATCAGCCGTCGGTGAGTGATGTTCTCTGTATAGTGATGTTCTCTGTATAGTGATGTTCTCTGTATAGTGATGTTCTCTGTATTATAGATCAATCAGCCATCTGTGAGTGATGTTCTCTGTATTATAGATCAATCAGCCATCTGTGAGTGATGTTCTCTGTATTATAGATCAATCAGCCATCTGTGAGTGATATTCTCTGTATTATAGATCAATCAGCCGTCTGTGAGTGATGTTCTTTGTATAGTGATGTTCTCTGTATAGTGATGTTCTCTGTATTATAGATCAAACAGCCATCTGTGAGTGATGTTCTCTGTATTATAGATCAATCAGCCATCTGTGAGTGATGTTCTTTGTGTAGTGATGTTCTCTGTATAGTGATGTTCTCTGTATTATAGATCAATCAGCCGTCTGTGAGTGATGTTCTCTGTATTATAGGTCAATCAGCCATCTGTGAGTGATGTTCTCTGTATTATAGATCAATCAGCCATCTGTGAGTGATGTTCTCTGTACTATAGATCAATCAGCCATCTATGAGTGATGTTCTCTGTATTATAGATCAATCAGCTGTCTGTGAGTGATGTTCTCTGTATTATAGATCAATCAGCCATCTGTGAGTGATGTTCTCTGTATAGTGATGTTCTTTGTATTATAGATCAATCAGCTGTCTGTGAGTGATGTTCTCTGTACTATAGATCAATCAGCCATCTATGAGTGATGTTCTCTGTATTATAGATCAATCAGCCATCTATGAGTGATGTTCTCTGTATTATAGATCAATCAGCCGTCTGTGAGTGATGTTCTCTGTATTATAGATCAATCAGCCGTCTGTGAGTGATGTTCTCTGTATTATAGATCAATCAGCCGTCTGTGAGTGATGTTCTCTGTATCACACTGGAGTCCGCGTCAGTTTAAAAACATTCCCTCAAACAGTTTTGAATCCATGGAAATCAGCATCTAGCTACTCTATCACAGCTCCCTATTGCTGTCGAGAGTATTTCCTTATATCTACTCCTTTTCTCTTATTTTCTGGGTGTCAATCACTACCTGTCAGTTTATTTTTCAGATTATGATGAGTTAAAAACCATGATTCATATTTAAATTTAATATTGTTCTCTGCGTTGCCAGTAGTGGGTTGTGCTCAATATTTAAATCTCAAATCCCGAAACAACCAAATAAATCAATTAAATTTAACACCCAAAAAAATTAACCAGTAAGTGAAAGTATGACAAGTCATATGAATTAACCCGGGAAGGTTAACCCAGTCAACAAATGCCCGCAGAAGTCGGATGTGTCAGCCTAACGGCGCAAGAACGCAGCTCTGCTGTAAACAGGTACAATGCAATCACGTCTGGAAAAAAAACTCCGCATGAACGCAGAAGAAGAAGAAGATATGAATAAACGTTCCCTCAGAAAAAGTTGTCAAAGCAGAAGCTGGCAACTCTGCTTAATAATAATGTGACCAAGTATATGTGACGCACTATCACTTGACACCCCCCCCCCCCCCCCCCACCTGCCCTAGGAGTACCTTGAAGTGTGCTATAAAATACCTACCAACTTTCAAAAACGTCTTCAGTTCAAAAGGCCTGATAGGGGTGTGGTTTTTGATTTTACTGCTTTCGCTGACAGTTTCTGAGCGGGACGCCTCGTACGGATCATAAGTCCCATCCCGATTCTCCACAAAGCTCCTGGTTAGATCTAAACTCATCTACAAATATAAACAAATTTTAATGTAAATCAAGTTGTGTATATTAATTTTATTTTGAGCTGTGGTATAAATTAATGTAGACTGATGTAATCTAATTCTATTCTCTCATCAAAGTGTACATTCTTTGCCTTATTCCACAACCTTAGTGGAAATGAGAAATAGGTATGGAGCACACACAAATTCACATGTTAATTGACTAAATACAGCTCAACTTTGTTACAGTGTGATGATTAAGATCCAAAGAATGACATCTTGCCATCTGTGGATCATTTAGGAGACCAGACTAGCCTTTTCTTTTCTGCACTCAGTTGATCAGGTTAAAAAGTAAAGGACCATTTTCCACACCTTTAGATTTAATGGCCGGCTCCGTGGCAAAGGGGTTAAGGCTGCAGATCGTGATCCTGCATTCCCGCATTCGAAACACAGCTGCGCACGATTTGGCAGCAGATCGTGTTGCGTTGGCTTTTTGTGAAATGTTACGAGAGCCGGTCGCTTAGAAAGCAATGGCAAACTACTGAACGTAAACTTGCCAAGAGATCACAACAGCAAAAAATGCTGGTGTTGACTGCAACGTCCTGTAAAGGATATGCAATGAACTTCTTAGGTATATTGGGTATATGGTGCTAGCTCCATAATTTTTAGACCAATCGGAACTTGCTGAGTGATGCAGTCAATATCATGCCAGCCGCCTTTACTTCCTGATACTTATTTTAGCCTGGCTGACCTGGGAACCCTGGTCAATTTTTTAAAAATCCCCACCTTTATAGTTTTTGATCACATGATCACTTGGCAAGCAGACCAGCATGCTAGCCACTGCCCCAACGCAGTTCCCAAATACTTATCTTTAGTCCTATATGCTTCATGTTACTGCTTGCAACTGAGCTATCTATCCCCAGGTGGATATCTTTTCCTAAAATGCACCTGAACCAAGGCCAGGTGTGTTGCCTAGATTGCTTCATACTGCATTTTGTTAGGGCAACCTTGATGTTGTCTACCCATCATTTTCTGGGGGCTGAGTGGTCTCGAGGTATGGTGTTCGCCTCGAGTGCTGGAGGTCCCGGTGAGGACCGGGATTTATTTAAAATATCCACCTAGACTTCCAGTAATAAAATTTCCCCTGGTCTCTGGGTAGTAAGATCGGACGCCCGTGTGTATTGTTGCGCACGTAAAAAAATCCCTTGGCAGTTGGAAATCGAAAAAGAGTAGCCTAACGGCGCTGCCCGGGCAAAATTTCGAGTTAAAAATCTACCCAAAGTATTTCAGGATCCTCGCTGATGCAACGGAGTTCGTGCATTGAGCTGAGTTTCTCCAGACTCAGGTTTGAGTTAGGAAAACGGAGCACTTATGGGTTAAATCGTGTGCCGTGATGTTGATCCAACGACTAAACTAAACTAAACTAAACCCGTCATTTTCTAGGACTTCCTCTCGCTCTATATCCAGAATAGTTTTGGTTGTGTTTAAGAATAATAATAAAAAAATAATAAATCACGTTTCAGTACTATATTGATGTGATGTACAATACAGTACAGTGGAACCTCGCTTAACGAGCATAATTCGTTCCAGAATCTTACTTGTAATGCGAAACACTCATTAAGCGAAACAGTTTTTCCCATACAAATTAATGTAAAATACGATAATGCATTCCATGCCAAAAAAATACTCAAAATATTTTGTATAACATTTATTCAAAGAAAATTATATATCCATTGCTAAGGAGCGTGATTCATATTCCTCTTCTATCGCGGAATAAACACGAACCTGGAATGAGAATTCGATTTGTAGAAAACAAAAACAATTGAAATAATTAATTTACAATTAAGTACAATTAATTTACAATTAATTCATTGGCACCTTTCCGTCTTGACAGACGATAGTTTGGTACATTGTGCTTCAAAAAGGCTTAATAACTACGATCCATGGCGGTGGCGAGTGTGGCTGGTAAGGCCAATTCTTGCTGCAAATGTTTGCCCACAGTAGGTGCATGTGAAAACATGGTCGTTTCCACCATTTTGCACCATCTTACGTCTCTCACGCTCTGTGTGTGCTTTATCTGCAATCATTTTCTCCTTTGTCTTTATTCCATTTCTGATAGTTGCCCTCCATGCAACACGTTCAGCGGCGACGTGCTCCCAATGTGCATTATCAATGCCTGTATCAATCATGTCCCGCTTACACACATCTTTGTATCGTAGTAGAGGCCGACCCTGAGATCTCCTACCCGTCTGTAATTCCCCAAAAAAGATGTCCTTTGGTATTCTACCATCATCCATTCTCCTAACGTGTCCTATCCATTTAAGTCTACGAAGACTGAGCATGGAATACACCGTCACACAACCTGATCTTTCCAATACTTCAGTATTTGTGATTTACAATTAATAATACATACCTAATTCTTTTTTACTAGAAAGCTGCCTAGAGAAATTTGTTTTTGCAGACACTTCAGAATTTGGTAGAAATGCGACACAGCATTATCATTAAATAAATTAGTAGCTCTCATAGCCACTGCCTTATTAGGGTGATGGTTTTCAATGTACAATGCAACAGTTTCCCATGCTTTCAGCATTTTTCTTATTGCGCCAGAAGATTGTTGGTTTGATGTTACTTTCTCCTCCTCCTCGGACAAACTCTCTTCCACAACTTCTTGCTGTGAAACACAATGTAATTCCATAAGCTCTTCGGTGGTCAGCTCTTGGCTATGCTCTTCCACAAGCTCATCGATATCTTTGTTATTCACCTCCAGTCCCATGATCTTGGCCAAAGACACAATCTCGTTGACTACAGGCTCCACAGGTACTTTCTCAAACCCCTCAAAGTCACATTCGACAACGCTCTCCGGCTAAAGCTTCTTCCAAGCAGGCGCACAATCCAGGACTTCCCCTCCTCTTGTCACTCGTTATGCGAAACATCACTCATTCAGCGAATCATTGTTTTACAATTTATTTTGCTTGCTATGCGAATTACTCGTTACGAGAGATGCTCGTTAAGCGAGGTTCCACTGTATTCCCGACAGCAATGACTGCTATAAACTGTCTAAAAATGCAATAAACAAATGTGTAGTCACAAATGTCCAGACCTTTTTAACACATTAAATACAGTGTGTGTATGCATTTCTTAAATACATTTGTGTTTTTTAAAATTAACTATGTATCTACAGTTTTTTTTTTAAAGGGATATATAATGCATATCTTAATCATTTTATTGGGGTTTTTTTTCTTTTCACGACAACATCAATAACATTGCTGGTGTGTGTGTCTGGAACGTTTTTCCAGACAGGATTAAAGGCTGGCAGCCCAACTGTACAGGACAAGATGTTTTGTTATTCAAACTTCTAGGTTTACTAAGGATCGAACACACATCCCACGATGTGAAAGGCAGACAATTATATCCCGTGCTCCTGCCACTAATTTAAATAATGCAGATGAATCAGAATTTAACTAATGAAGATGAATCAGAGTCCATTTATTGAGAATCTAGTTGCATCTTGTCAATTCAGCTAAACAAATGGGGAGCTGTATAATGGGCACTCTATTAGTAAACACTCTTATACCTTCTTTAATTAACTACTAAAAATGCATTAACAAACAATCTTTAAAGCCTATTCAAAATCAATCTCGCAAGTGAACAAATTTTTTTTTTTTTCCAACTTATGAAAATTTGAGCTACATTTGCATTACAATATAAGCAGATTCGAACTAAACTAATCATGTTGTAGCACGGTAGAGGTGTACACCGGAGTGCAGAAAAAGAAACACATTGCAGTACTTGTAATACAGTGCTGAGAAAGAAAGAAGCTGCAGTATTTTTGGCATAATGCTGAGAAGACATCGCTGCACTTGGTATAAAGTAGAGAAGAAGTACACTGCAGTACTTTGGAATAATTCAGAGAAAGACACTGCAGTTTTGTGGTATAGTGCTGAGAAATACAAACATTGCAGTAATTTTATATATTGCAGAAAAGAAAGACAGTACAGTCCATGTGGCATAGTGCAAACAAACATTGCAGTATTTCTGCATAATGCAGAGAATGAAAAACACTGCAGTAATATTGGCGCTTAGCAGAGAATGAAAAACATTGCATGTGCAGATAAATAAAGATTGGAGTACCTTTGGTAAAGTGCAGTATTAGTTTGGGTTTTGGTAAAGGACAACTTTGATGGCATACAGATATCTCTTAAGTGCCCCAAATTCCTCCCATAGATCACACAAGGAGAATCTTGGCACAATGCAAGAACTGTGAAGCACCGCAAGGATCCAAAAGTGTGTATACCAGAATCACACATACTGTAAATATTTCTTGGTCATTAGATTTTCTAATTTTGAAATTTAGCTTACTCTTCTCAATACTGTCAACTCTCTAGGGATTTTTAATATGAACAATTTGTACAATGTCCTCCGAATCTTTCACCCTTGCCCGAGAAAGATTAGATCTACCACCCTAGGATCAGGAAGGATTATACTATCCCATTCTTATTTTTTAACACTGTAAATCAAACCATGTTTGCTCGAGACAGAGGTGGATGTTGTAGCCTGTAAGCCACTCCAGCCCCGTGCAGTGATTAATACATACCCCCAGTGCAGTGATTAATACACCCCCCCCTCCATCCATCCATCATATGCCATGCCGGTAAGCGTGGGCGGTCATGTTCTGCCATCTCACTCGATCACCAGAGTCGTGGATCAGCTCTATGTTCCTGTCTCGACCATGCCACCAGGCGGTGATTAACGAATACGCCCAGTGCATTGATTAATAAGGAAACGGACTCAATCTACAAACCTCAGAGGAATCAAATATCTGTTTGACCTGTGCAATATTTGTGATGTGCCATGTGTATTTAGTAAAAGTGCCCAAAGGAAGAGCTTCCTTCCTGACAAAACCTGTAGTGAAGTTTGGAAGACGTTTTTTCCTAGTTCCTGCCGATATTCTTTGTTGCAGGCAATCAAAAAACATCTGCGGTGCATGGAATACTAACGGATCTGGGGTACCTGTTGAAACAACCAACAGAAAATACAATAGAAAACGGAAGATCACAATTTTCAACTGGTCACAAAAATTAGCATCTATAAACAATGAAATATTAATCACTTTGAAGACAATTACAGCTTTAAACCTTTACAGGGCACAGCAGCCGAAAACATCTTCACTACCGAACAGGCAAAACGTCTGAAAGCATCCGTGACAACTAAGGGTTGAAAACATGCAATCTCGAGACTTCCCATTGTTTACGTCCTGATTTGCTGATAACTTGATAGCGTGTGCGCAATTTGCAAGTGATTTCTTTAAATTTGATCAGATTTTAAAACGGTTTTCAGGGTTTTTATGCTTTGTTTTTCAAAATGGTTTCTGATGATTCTTCAAGTGATAGCGGAGATTTTGCAGGGTTCAATTTAAGTGACATTGAAGTGCACGAAGTTGGCTATGAATCGTAGTTAGATATCAGTGATATCAGCGTAAGCTCTGTACACACTTCAGATCTCTCAGTATAGGTGGGGGATGTGTAGTTGAGAGGTGGCGGATATTGGGTGGGTGAGTGGGTGTAGGTTGGCTGATGTGTGTGTGGGTGGGTGGGGAAAATTGTGAGGGTGCGGGATGTGTGTGTAGATAGGTGCTGGATGTGTGGGTTGGCGGGGGTATGTATGTGTGGTTTTGTGATGTGTGTTTTGCTGGGTGGTTGTGGGTGTGTGGGTGGGTGTTGGAGAATATGTTAGTGGGTGTGTGCGTGTCGGTTATGGGATGGGTGGGGATGTGTGTGTGGGTGGAGAAATGTGTGTGGGTGGGGGATCAGTGGGTGGGTGGCGGCATGTATGTTTGCCTGAGTCTGTGTGAGTGCTTGGAGGTGTGGTGGGTGGGGGATGTGAGGGTGGCTGCGGGATGTGTGGGTGGCTGCGGGATGTGAGGGTGGCTGTGGGATGTGTCTCACAACATTGCAATATGCACTGTTTATGTTTACAACTTTCATTTGACAATATTTTTTTTTTCCATGTGAATGCATCATGCGTAATAAAATCCATTTGACGTTTTTTTTTCCCCCCCTATGTAAATGTAACATGCACATTTGATGAATGAAAGATGACTGATTGAAAGGGCAGAAAGTAAGACGGGCCTGCGCGCCCAATTTGTTACCCGTTTAAAATAAAGTTCGTTCGTTTGTTCGTTCTCTCGGACTTTGAAGAAAGTGATTCTAATTCTGAAAATGTGTTTATAAGTAGTGTATAGATGACTGACAATCACAAATAATATGTTGTATTTTGTAAATATTTGTGTTCATGTGCAACATTGGATTATTTATTTCACATGTGAGTAAAATAATCTGCATTCATTATCCTTCATTTTGATTTTTTATTTTACAAAAATCTGTTCACTAACACCTTAGATTTGATGTTTTTACTAACGTAACCCTAAATCTTGAAAACCTGAAAAATCTTGCCTGTTCAGAGTTCAGAAAACGGAAAAATGTGTGCCTTGTAAAGGGTTAAAGAACAGGACATTTAACAAACCAAAAGTTAAATGTAATGCAAACTGTCTTTTGAATGCTGGCAATCTATCACATGAGGTAATACTTGCTAGCTTTCTGTTACAATCACATCTACAAAAGTAATGGTTGGGACTTCAAAACGATGATAATGATAAATAACAAAGTTCCAAAGCAGGTGCTGCCTTAATGGTGTGAAGTGTCACATCTTCACATATTTTAAGTCAATGGCAATGGGTTGACCAGTTCCATTCCTCACCATTTTTCCTTCCAAGACTTTCCAGAAATTTCTGAAATTTATCTGGTACCCATTTTATGAGGCTGGGTTAACCCCAGAGATGTGCTGGTTCAAAAACATAATCCTGCCATTGCTGGAGGTGGAACCCAGACCACTTGCTTTGATAAGCAAGCATGCTAACCACTGTGCCACCGTATCATAAGACGATGTGAAAATGTGACACTAAACTGTATTTGATGGAGTCTATAAAAAATATTAACTGTATGTTATTTTGGTGTAGTTAATACAGGAGTTATTATTATACATAAATAATATTATCCAAAAAATGGGTTTTACAGACAGTATGTGAATTACAAACAGTAGAACACATTCTAAAAATTCATCTCATCTTGTTCCTCTTGTACCTTGCGGTGTCAAGATAAAGTATAAACAGCTGAAGAGTGCCCATTTATGGGCTTCATATATTATGATTCCCATGGATTCTTTTATTCCTACTGTCCATCATTTACATGGTTGGCCTCTTCTTCTGGATCCATTTTGGTCTGTACATAATTTCTTGTTGTGGTATACTGTTAGTTGGTAGCCTAGATATATGGCCAAACCATCTAACTTGCTGTTTTCTTATTACATCTAGCGCTGCTATAACCCCTACTTTAGTCCTGATTTCATCATTTCTGATTTTCTCTCTTTTTGATACATTGAGTATTCTTTTCAGGAATCTCATTTCCATTGTTGTAATTTTTCTTTTATCTTTTTTTCTGTCATTGTCCAGGTTTAGCATTGGTAGCATAGAATTGGTAGGAAGACTGTGTTGTAGAGTGCTTTTCTTGGTATGTATTGATAAGTGTTTGTACTTTAGTATTGGTGCCATTTGTCCAATGAGTTGGCTTGCCCTATTGCATTCTAAACGTTAATTATCAATAAATGACACGTTAGAACAGTGGCTAGCATGCTTGCCTGCAGCCCTGTGGTCTTGTTTGAATCCCCATTGAGATGGATTCTTTTCTAATCTGACCTGGCCTCACAGGTCTGCCCAGCATAAAATGACAACAAGGAAATATTCTAGAAAAGTGGACAGCGTGATAATGGCTACACCATTCATAGAGTGCCAGCTGGTCTATAAAAATATAGGGGCTTGCACCATATGTCCAATATGCCTCAAGGCATGCATGCAGGCTCCTCCCACTGACCAGTGGTCCAATACACCACAGGTTATTTAACTGGGCCCTTTATTTACTTATAAGAAGGTACAGTGAAAAGGGGATACTGTAAAACATCAAGTAATTATCAATATGGCCAGGAATTGTCAAGAATAAACGTGATACATATAGTATATGAATGCAGCTATGACCTGATATATAATCACTACAAAATGTTACAGTATAAACAAACATGGTGTAACTCGAAAACCCAGAAGTGAGCGGAATATTTAAAGTGTTTTGCAGAGCTTTAAGTAAAAAAAAAAAACGAAAGGAATTTAATTAACATATATTTTGTATGAAAACATTTTGCTGTATATCAGTTGGAATGAAAAGAGCAGTGTCCTATACATCACTAACTTTAAAATGCCATTTTGGTTAAAGTGAGAAACAAATAGCAACACTCATAAAATGTATACTGTAGGAATATAGCGTAAACTACAGAAATTCATCACAAATCATTAATCCTGTACATTGTAATTTATATTTTATCTACCTGAAAACCCATAATGCATGGTCTGATTGATTCTCTCAGTGACACTGGCTAACCACTGTTGAAAGCTAACAGATGTAGCAAACTCATCAACTGTGGTTTGGTGTGCTGAAATAAGATTGACAACAACTGTTAGTCCAGACAGCTTCCAAATAAACATCTACACAGTCCTCTAAACTTTATCATCACTACTATCATTGTACCAAAATTCATTGCATGAAAATTGTAACATACAGATCTACCCAACAAGGACTCAATACTGTGTATTATAATATACAGATCTACCCAACAAGGACTCAATACTGTGTATTATAATATACAGATCTACCCAACAAGGACTCAATACTGTGTATTATAATATACAGATCTACCCAACAAGGACTCAATACTGTGTATTATAATATACAGATCTACCCAACAAGGACTCAATACTGTGTATTATAATATACAGATCTACCCAACAAGGACTCAATATTGTGTATTATAATATACAGATCTACCCAACAAGGACTCAATACTGTGTATTATAATATACAGATCTACCCAACAAGGACTCAATACTGTGTATTATAATATACAGATCTACCCAACAAGGACTCAATAATGTGTATTGTAATATACAGATCTACCCAACAAGGACTCAATACTGTGTATTATAATATACAGATCTACCCAACAAGGACCCAATACTGTGTATTATAATATACAGATCTACCCAACAAGGACCCAATACTGTGTATTATAATATACAGATCTACCCAACAAGGACTCAATACTGTGTATTATAATATACAGATCTACCCAACAAGGACTCAATACTGTGTATTGTAATATACAGATCTACCCAACAAGGACTCAATAATGTGTATTGTAATATACAGATCTACCCAACAAGGACTCAATACTGTGTATTATAATATACAGATCTACCCAACAAGGACTCAATACTGTGTATTATAATATACAGATCTACCCAACAAGGACTCAATACTGTGTATTATAATATACAGATCTACCCAACAAGGACTCAATACTGTGTATTATAATATACAGATCTACCCAACAAGGACTCAATACTGTGTATTGTAATATGACTAAAATCTGCACCATTCTGACCTTTTTAAATAAAATTAGTTATCTATTCTTAGTACACATGATACAACTGACACCGAAAAGCTCCACCTGCAGGAAGCACTGCTGGTATTCTCTCTCATTAGCCCAGGCAGCCAAACAGGCCGGACATAGCTTGTGACAATGCCTAAGTTCCACAGCGTGCAAGATAATGTGTCCTCATCATCGAGATTTGACAAACATTTTGATTGCTAGGGTTTCAATGCAGTCCCTGATTGTCAAGACTGGCCTGGAAAAGTCAGCATATCTTGTAGACAGTCTAGTGAGTGTGGGTTATGCAGAAGTGAGAGCCTGAAGTCAGTCCAGATAAGTGGATCTTTTAGTCCGCCCACACCAAACAACCACCCACAACCTGTCCTATGATTTAAAATTATTAAACTGTTACTTTCCAGCATCAATTTTATTTTATGAAATAATAAAGTGATCATTAAATTTTACTCCAATAATTTGGAGTATTTTTAAGTGTACCGGTCTCCCTGGTCTAGATGTTACACAAGGGAGCACTAGGGAGTGTTAGAGGGAGCACTTTATTACGTCTTCCCTCATACACGCATCATATTCGGGTTGCTCTTCGCAACAACTGCACATGACAGTATACTACTCTAGGCAGTTGTATACTATTCTAGGTGACTGTATACTATTCTAGGTGACTGTATACTATTCTAGGTTATTGTATACTATCCTAGGTGATTGTATACTACTCTAGGCTACTGTATACTATTCTAAGTGATTGTATACTATTCTAAGTGATTGTATACTATTCTAGGCAATTGTATACTATTCTAGGCGATCGCATACTATTCTAGGCTACTGTATACTATTCTAGGCGATCGTATACTATTCTAGGCTACTGTATACTATTCTAGGTGATTGTATACTATTCTAGGCAATTGTATACTATTCTAGGCGACTGTATACTATTCTAGGCAACTGTATACTATTCTAGGCGATTGTATACTATTCTAGGTGATTCTATACTACTCTAGGCAATTGTATACAATTCTAGGCGATTGTATACTACTCTAGGCTATTGTATACTACTCTGGGCAATTGTATACTATTCTAGGCAATTGTATACTACTCTAGGTTAGCGTTATACTATTCTAGGTTAGCGTTATACTATTCTAGGCAATTGTATACTATTCTAGGTTAGCGTTATATTATTCTAGGTTAGCGTTATACTATTCTAGGTTAGCGTTATACTATTCTAGCCTACAATATAATATTCTAGGATACTGTATGCTATTCTAAGAAATAAATTGGAGAACTTAGTGACAACTGGCAAGATTGAGGGGAAAAGGAACAAGGGGAAGGCAGAGAAGCAAATACCTGGATGGCTTGGCCACATGATATGACCGAGACAAGAACACAAAGCTGATTCACGATTCTGGTGATCATGTGAGATGACGAAACATGACAGCCCACGCTTATTGGCACGGCACATGATGATGATACTATTCTATACTAATGTATACTATTTAGTATACTGTATACTATTGTTCACTAATGACACTATTCTAGGGTACAGTATACTATTTAGGATATTGTATACTATTGTTCACTAATGATACTATTCTAAGTTAATGTTATATTATTCTAGACTACTGCATACTATTCTAAGCTGAGCACAAGGGCTGTCCAAAAAATGCTTCCCTTCACCGGAAATACCTCAATAACTAATTCATGAGTTATAATCCTGCTACTATTAGAATAAAGGTGAATGCCCCTGGTGTGCAAACATGTTTTAACTAGCTTAATGTAACGCTAATTTAAAAGTCTGATTTCATTTTGGACAATCCTCACATACTATTCTAATCTAATGTACACCATTCTAAACTTTGAATGCTATTCCAGGCTACATAACTACAAAAAAAAAATTTCAGCTATGATTCATCATCATTACACAGCTGTACAATTACAAGAATCAGATGCTTTGTCTGTGAAAGAAAAACTTTCAATAAAATAAGCATAATGTGATTAGCGGGCTAGGGGTATCCCATATCAAAGGAGATGTAAGACGCCTCCTTTCCTCCGATAGTCTACGAGAAACACTTGGGCAAGGTGGAGTATCTGTTTAGGTGGAAAGGAGGTTAACTGTTAAAAACAGGATGAAGTATAAATCTTTAACTCGAGAAATAAGAAAGAACACAAGAAAGGACAAAAAAATCAATATATACATGATTGTTGTGCCAGAATAGAGCAATATCATTAGACTGGAAGAGATTATGCAATGTTCAAAGAAATGAAGCTATTGAAAAGAAATGTTCATCCTCAATTGAATGTTATCTGTGACAAGATGGGAAATACTTTAACAGAATCTAGACAAATTCTAGAAAGATGACAGGAATACTGCAGTAGAATGTATGATATGAATGACAGTGAGGATATGAATGGGATACATGAACCAATGACAGCAGAAACAAAACCTGAACCCCTCAATAGATGAATTTGCATGGGCAATAAAGGACCTGAAGAATAGTAAATCACCTGGATGTGATGAGATACCAGCTGAACTAATTAAAGCGGGAGGAGAAGAAAGCATACACATATATCATGCATTATGTACAAAGGTATGGACATATGGTATATGGCCAATAGATTGGAAGAGAACTATCTTCATTCCAGTACCCAAAAAAAATCAACCTGAAATTATGCACCAACTAGAGAACTGTTGCCCTGATCAGTCATGCAAGTAAAATTCTACTAAATATAATCATGAGAAGTCTTCGTAAAAAACTGGAAGAAGAAATTAATGTGGTTCAAGCTGGATTTAGACAAGGAAGAGGAACAAGAAATTACAAACTCAACATGCGTTTAATAATAGAGAAGTGCAGAGAATTTAATGTAAACCTATTCTCCTGCTTTGTGGATTATTCAAAGGCATTTGACTGTGTACAACATCAGAAACTTTGGGAAATCATGAGGAATGTGGGCCTTCCATCACATGTAATACAATTCATAGAAATGCTCTATCTAGACCAACAAGCAGCAGTTAGAATAGATGGCAAGATATCAGATTGGTTTGACATCAAGCACTGAGTCCATCAGGGATATGTGCTGTCCACCTATTTGTTTAACCTGTACACCAAAAATATAATTAGAAATGTCAGAGATGATATAAACCTAAATATTGTGGTCATGACATACCAGAGATTCAATACGCTGATGATACAGTATTGCTATCCACAACACAGAATGGTATAAAAATCCTAACAACCTCAACCCAAGTGAATAGTGAAAATCACAACTTATA
Source organism: Cepaea hortensis (assembly GCA_963921405.1). NCBI lineage: Eukaryota > Metazoa > Mollusca > Gastropoda > Stylommatophora > Helicidae > Cepaea > Cepaea hortensis. Next base: position 161,414,423 of record OY992877.1, on the reverse strand, counting down.
TATTAGCAAAACCAAAGATAACGCATACGGATAAAACTGCTATAGAGACAGAAATATATGTTAATGAGGAAAAATTGGTGGTGGAAAATTTTTGAATATCTTGGGTCATTGATTACCAACAATGGTGACACAATGAAAGAATTTAAAAGACAAATATCTATTGCTCTTCAAAGACTAAAACAACTGAATAAATTGTGGAGAGCGACAGATAGAACTACAAAAATTAGATTTTAAGAGCATGCATCTTTCCCATTGCAACATATGCTTGTGAGACCAGGACACTTACTAAACAAGCTGAACAGCGCATAAATTCCTTTGAATATAAACGTTATAGATGAGTTCTAAGAATATCTTGGATAAAGAAACGAACAAATGCATCCATACTTCAAGAGCTGAATACTGAAGAAGGTTGGCTATTAAAGAAGATAAAACAAAGAAAATTGAAATATTTTGGTCACTTGAAACGTCATGAAAGTTTGGAGAGAACAATAATGGAGGGGTATATCCCTGGGAGCCGGCTTCCTGGCCTAGAGGTTAGCAACTTTTCTCCGTAATCTTGTATACTCTCATAGGTAACATGACGACAGTGAGAATCAGCAGTGGTTCGAATCGCGTCGGTAACTTACGGGGTATGTGAGCCAGCCGCTCAGAAAGCAATGGCAAACTACTGAGCGTAATCTTGCCAAGAAATCAACAATCAGCTGAAAGATGCTGATGTTGACAGCAATGTCCTGTAAAGGATATGCAAACAATTTTTTTTTATATCCCTGGGAAGAGAGAAAGAGGAAGGTCAAAGAGAAGATGGGTGCAGGATGTGGCGGATGATCTCCAGATGGGTGTATCGGGCATGGAACATCTTGCTTATGATCGAAAGGTCATCTGGAAGGTTGTTATAGGAGCGAAGTTCTGCAAAGGACATGCTACTGAATGAGTGAATGAATGGAAGCTTACAAATTTTCTTTGGTGCTTGATGTTTGGCTGCTGGCTGCTGCACAGCATGTTGCTGCTGCTGAGGTTGTGATGGTTGTGGTTGGAACTGAAACTGGATGGACTGGTGGACAGATTTAGGACATAACTGGGCTGTTGAGAACAAGCTGACAGGCACGGGCTGTTTCTGCTCCTGCAGGGTCAGCAGTGCACTGCTGGCTTGGGCTGCTTTAAAAGGTTCAAAATGTCAGTTATGTTTCAGTATAAGAATTACAAGATGTTCACAAGCTGCTGAGTTGTACAATATGAAGTATGCAACTCTACAATATCAACAATCACATACAAGACATGCATTTTTGGTGATTCTTTGGCCAACTGGTTAGAATGCAACACCATCAACTACCAGCACTGGCCCAACATCAAAGAAGATCTGCTACAAGAGCAATAGGATACCGAAGAAGAAAATGGATTGCCGACATCAAAGACATTGTACGATCACACGGAATGACACTATCCAGTACCACTCATCAGACGCTGGAGTGCCACCTATTCCTCCCCATGACGCTTGACGGCATAAGTGGAAGACGACAACAATTTATGATGTTGTTGTGTGTGAATCCTTCAGAAGGTGGTGAGTTTGTATTTCTTAAGTTTGATGCACTCGCAATCAGGTCGTCTGAGCCAGGAAAAGGGCTTGCATCTATCGGAGTTAGGTTGGTGTGGAGACTCTCCTCTGGACCCAGCACTAAAGAGCACTCTAAACAGTTGCAGACCACTCCTCCCCTTCTCCAAGCTCAGAAAGAAGGGAGAGAAAGACTGCTATTGAAACTTCACATCTGTAAAGAAGAATATTAGGATTTGCCCAGGTCAAGATTCAGCAAGGCACATACAGACAGGCTGAGATTAGGCCCAGGTTGACAATGTTTCCTTCACAGGTTTTAGCTATTTCACAGCCACCAGAATCCAACCCAATTATCAGATTTATTATAGCACACACTCACCCACAGGCCCACACGCATTTTCATTCAATAGAACTTTCTATGAACGTTTAAAAATCGCGAAAACTTTTAAAAAATTAGGCAAATGGAAATGTATCTGAAAGATTAAATAATTAAAATAAAAATACACAAAGAAAAAATACATGACTAAACTGATTATGTGTACAAGATAAGAATACCGAAATCTACATTTCTCATACATCCTTAGCATTACATTTGCAACCATCCTCATAAATCTTCAGCAATTAGTAAATGCAGACCTATGATATAACAAAATGCAAGTCTGCATGAAACATTATGCAAATATCTCAAAACAGAACTAATACTTAAAGAGCATTAGATGAAAGGATAAAGTTAAAAGTCAAAAATCTCTCTCCCCCTTTATTTCTCTCAATAGATCATCAAGAACTGTAATGATCTTAATCCAATTAAGCCACCTAATGAAGATCAAAACAATGAGCCATTTGAGGGAGGTTGTAAAAATGACACAAGGGCTGAGGATCACAACTATACACTATCTAGAGCTAATATGTACAGGTTGCAGCTACTGTGGACATTGGTGAAGCAGACTTTGCCTAGATAGCTTGGTCATGACTGCAAAATGGGAGGAACTGTTATCGAAGTCAAGCTCAGTGGCCATAATCCATTTTACCTCCAAAGTGTCTTAGCAACAACAACAAAATCACTCTTAAACAGAGAGAATAAGATTTGAAGCAGACCATACAGACAGTTAATGAGAGAGAAATCTGGAGAGATCTCTTAACAAAATACAAATTAGAGTACAAGACCAGTGATTAAATCTGTGCTTCTAAAAGTGTATTTACATAACCCATTGTCTATGTTAATTTGTTCTGACCAGAATGGCTCTGGGTTGACTTTGTCTCATAAAATAGGTACTAGAAAGTTTTATGGGAAAGTAAATATGACCAACATAATCATTACTATATTACTGTGTAGGTCAACAAAAATAAGGACGTAACATTATTTAGTTGAACATTTCAAGAACATGGGATAGATGTAAATAGGAAAGTAAATATGACCAATTTAGTTTAACATTTCAAGAACACAGTATAGATGTAAATGGGAAAGTAAATATGACCAATTCAGTTGAACATTTTAAGAACACAGGAAAGATGTAAATGGGAAAGTAAATATAACCAAATTAAATATGACCTATGACCAATTATCATATTACTGTGTAGTCAACAAAAAATAAGGACCTAACATTATTTAGTTGAACATTTCAAGAACACAGGATAGATGTAAATGGGAAAAGTAAAGATGATCAATTTAGTTGAACATTTCAAGGAACACAGGACAGATGTAAATTTTTTTTTTCTTTCATATCCTTTACAGGACATCGCTGTCCACATCAGCATCTTTCAGCTGATTGTTGATTTCTTGGCAAGATTACGCTCAGTAGTTTGTCATTGCTTTCTGAGCGGCCGGCTCACACACCCCGTAAGTTAACGACGCGATTCGAACCACTGCTGATTCTCACTGTCGTCACGTTACTTACGAGAGTATACGAGATTACAGAGAAAAGTCGCTAACCTCTAGGCCAGGAAGCCGGCTGTGATGTAAATATGACCAACATAATAATTACCATATTACTGTGTAGGTCAACAACAAAAAGGACTTAACATTATTTAGTTGAACTCCTCCGAAGTCGAAGAGTGTCTGCCTGTACGGCGAGGAACCACCAGTCTGCACACCAATAAGCCAGACATGGGACAACGGACACTCACGCAAACCTCAGGTCCTGTATGACATCACACTGATGTTGGACAACAGGATGCCTTCATCCGACATACATGACTTCGCGTTGGAGCTCAAGCCAACTAACACAAGCAAGCATTTAGTTGAACATTTCAAGAACATGAGATTGATATTTGTAGAGGCACATGACTACCTGTGCCACCAACACGACACATGATTATGAAATGGACTGACTTTATGCATAAACCCATGTAGTTTATGAAATTTTCTTTTTTTTTTTAAATGTGCGTATATTCTAAATCCATCCATCCATCATGTGCCATGCCGGTAAGCGTGGGCGGTCATGTTCTGCCATCTCACCCGATCACCAGAGTCGTGGATCAGCTCCGTGTTTCTGTCTCGACTATGCCACAAGGCCAAGCCATCCAGGTACTTGCTTCTAGGTCTTCCCCTTGGTCTGTTCCCCTCGATCTTACCAGTTGTCACCAAATTCTCCAATCCATTTCTTCTCATAACATGTCCAAAAAATTTTGACTGTCTACGTCTAATTTCTCTAATCAATTTACGATCTTCATTTGTTTCTTGAAGGACTTGTTCATTGGTCTTTCTGGCTGTCCATGGTATTCTTTGCATTTTCCTCAGAAACCACATCTCTACAGCCATCAGATGTTTTTCAGCCTGACTGCTCATTGTCCACGCTTCACATCCATACAAAAGTACAGGCTCAATGTAGCATCTCAACACTCTCTTTCTCGTTTCAATTGACATCTTTTTATTGGTCAATATGTTTTTCATCTTGCTAAAGGCTACTTTTGCCATGGCGATTCTTGTTCTAATCTCTTCAAGGCATCTCCCATCAGATGTTATTACTGTTCCGAGATAATTGTACCTGCTCACTTGTTGAAGAATATTCCCATTTACTTGTATATTACATTGTGGTATTTCGTCCTTCCTAGTGACGACCATAATCTGTGTCTTTTTACAATTTAATTCTAACCCTAGTTGTTCACTGTGTGTCACAATCGCATCTACTAAATTTTGCAGGTCCTGTTCATTGTCTGCAATCAAGACTGTATCATCTGCATATCTAATGTTATTGATGCATCGTCCCCCAATGTTGATTCCTTCCATATCTTCAATATTTCTGAAAATACTTTCACTGTACAGGGAAATGTGAGAATATATTCTAAATATGAACAACAAATTAGCACAAGACTGCTTATATAATATACAGCCAACAAACAAAGGCATTATAAATAATAAAACAGGGTCACACTGACTGAAACCAGCATCTGTGGCATAGGAGATATGAGACATACAGTTTCATAATTCCCCAAAACCTAGTCGAGGGTTCAAAATCAGCCATCAGCAATTTGAAAGTAGACCACTGACTGACATGGTATGAGACCTCTGCCATTCAGAAATCAATGGCAAACTACTGAAGTAACATTGCCCACTAAATCACAAATAGCCAATAGATGCTGGGTTTGACTGCAACGTCCTGTAAACGACATGCAACCAATTCTTGGCTAAAGAGTGGTAAAATAAACTATAACTAACCTAAAGAATCTTCCTTCTTGAGTTTCTTCTCTGGTGTTGAGGCTAACAAATCATCCTCTGAGATAATGACCTCCATGGTATCTGTGTCTGCGGTCACTGCTAGCTTGTCGTCTACTTGTTGGTACATAGCTAGAACTTGCCTCTCTGGGCTTAGCGCTGCAACTGGGAAAAAACCTGTGAAAATTATATATATATATATATATATATATATATATATATATATATATATATATATATATATATATATATATGGTGTTTGTAAAGTCTCAATACACGTTATGTGCTTTGTATGTAGAACAGCTGTTTGTTGGAGAGTATGTTTTCCATTTGCAAGACGGACAGCAGTCTCCAACAAACAGCTGTTCTACATACAAAGTGTAGTGAGACTTTACAAACAACCTGTATATATACACACACTTAGATATATATAGATTGTGTGTGTGTGTGCGTGCGTGTGTATATATATGTGTGTTCATGCAAGCACACATAGATATATATGTATGAATGTGTATGTATATAAATGCTATGCATTACTGGAAAAGATACTATGGAGTTAAGTGTACTGTGGAAGCGGAAAAAAGGAAGACCACATTATAGATGAATTAAAGAGACTGAAAGAAGAGTTGTGAGACGGATCTTAAATACCTCCTGGACATGCAGCCTGCTCCATGATGCGATCAACTTAGCAGTATGCCCCAAAGTGATGAAACAAGATAGATTGTAAATACCTCCTGGACATGCATACAGCCTGCTCCATGATGTGATCAACTTAGCAGTATGCCCCAAAGTGATGAAACACTTGAGATTACAGGCAGTTACAACACAAACACAAACTAACTCAGTTCAGCAAGAGACACATGCCCGCTTGAACTGTACTCACTGAATGCTAGATACGATTAACATCAGTCACCTTGTAAATGTCATTGCTTTGTTGTGATTTTGGCTTTAATAATAAACAACATAGATCTCAATAGTTGCTCATCCTTCAGTGTTTGCCTTTGTGGGCAATCCAAGGTCTATCAAAATATATCTGGGTGACATGTGGTCTACTCAAGCATGTATGTTGCACAATAAGGTCCATCCTAATACTTCTGGCAGACATATGATCTACTCCTCCACATATGTTCCACTATAACCTGTCTCTTATACCTAATTACTTAGGTGTTTTTGGTTGCAATTCAGACATATTGCCTATTATTTGAGATTGTTGCTTACTCATTCCCTTTACACAATGGTGAAATTCATATCTTGCTTTTCATATCTGATATGAAGAGGTTTAGTTCTGTTACACTTTCCTTCCATAGAAGTTGCATAGAGCAGTGGATAATGTGCTGGCTTTCCAGCCTGGTGGTGCTTGGTTCAAATCTTCCTCAAGGCTGGATCCTTTTTTATGCCACATGGTTCTGGGGTCCACCTAATCTTGTGTAGTGGGGGATGCAAGAGCGGTTTTTTTTTCAGGGGTTAAGTGGGTGGCATGATACTGATATCATTCACCGAGCACTGTGAGGGTCAAGATGGACCTTGCACTCCCACTCCTCCCAACCACAAATACGCTATGATTACATGAAAACATAATACTTTATCCCTTTAGTTCTTCCCTTATCCATGTTGGTTTATTTATTGTTACTAAACATGCTATTGTGCATTTACGATTTTACAGTAACTTATACTATTTTGTGTCTATTCCTATATTAAGGTATATTTGTATTGTTATATATTGCTAAGTAGCTGTAATGACATGGTGGTTAGTGTGCTTGTCTGCCAAGACATTGGTCTCTATTCAATACCCAGCAGAGACATTTTAATTTTTTCTAACCAGTATTGTTCTGGGATTACTCAGCCTCATGAAAATGGCATCCGACAATTTCAGAATGTTAGAAATGATCAAATCACTTGATGTGTTCATGTGTGGGAAATAACAGAGTCTGTTTAAGGTTCATCAAAATTATTAGCGAAGTGCATATACTTTATAGTTTATATCGAATTTCAGGTAGAGTTTCAGGATGGTGTCTAGTTAAATCTTGTGCAGTCTTTGAGACAATGTAAATTAAACAAATTAATCAGGTAGGAACAGAAAATAGTGTCTAGCAGATCTCTAGTGCAGCTGTCGTAGCACATAATTAACCTGAAACAGGGTATATTCAATTTAATTAGGGGCATAATATGTGGGAAGCTAGGAACAAAGGGAGACCATTAGGAGTATAGGACTTGGGGAAGTCGAGAGAAGACTCTTAGCTCAGAAGTTGAGGAATCAGCAGAAAACTTGCCGTACTGATAAGGAGCAATTAGTCCCCGTAGTTAGTTACTACCAAATTGAATGAGTCTGGCGTAACATATTTCTTGGGAATATTAAAAACTGTAGAAACCAGTGTTATCTTATTCAGCTTTTACAGAAAGCATTCATCTATACATTGTTACTGATTATTCCTGAAAGATGTTGTCCTTCTTCTTCTTCTTCGTTCATTCGTCTGGAATGTTTGTTTTGGACGTAATTGTGTTGTGCCTGTTTACAGCAGAGCTGCGATATTTGTGCCTTTCGGCCGACACATCCGACTTCTTCAGGCATGTGTTGACTGGGTTAACCTTGCCAGGTAGTTGTCCTGTTAGCGGTGTTCATCTAAACATATATTTGTGTGTGCAAAACAGTGTTATCATGTGATTTTCAGCTGTTAATATGCATGTCTAGTGATAGTAATAGAATACACTGTGCACTTATTTACAATCACAAAGACAAACATAAGTAGGCATTAGCACAGTTGACAGGGAACTGTGCTGATAATATCATGAGCACGGTCATACAAGGGTTCGACAACTGGGTTCATCGCCTGCTGAGAGAAGGACTGGCCACCCATTTTTCCATGTATTCAGGCCTAGAAAATGTGAAGGCCCTATCACATCACAAACCCATAGCAGGAAATTGTATCAGAAGAAATTTGTTTAAAGACAACCATACTCTAGACACAACCATAGCCAGTCCTATATTGTGACAGCCCTCATGTATGTGTACTGAAAAAGTGTACTGATGATAATTTGCATTGAAACGAACAGAAAAGAGCAGTCCTAGAGAACCACAAAGTAGGATTAAGCAACATGTTAGAAGAAAACAATTCATATAAAGTGAATCATTCATGTAAAGTAAAATAGACATGCAGACCGTGTCGCGTTGTGTTATAACGTGTTGGTATGGGAGCCTATCGATCAGAAAGTAATGGCAAACTACTGAACGTAAAAACTTGCCTAGTACATCAACAGCAGCTGAAAATTGCCGGTGTTGACTGCAACGTCCTGTAAGGGATATGCAACAACAATCAAAATAAAAGTAAAATACTGACAGTATTAAATCATTGTAAATACAAAAGCAGAAATTGTAAATCTAACAATACAGATCCCCATAAAGAATGTGGAAAGTATGATGTTAATAACATAATTAATTGAAATACATGAATAAATCAACGAAAAATCAATTATCTGAAATAAAAATACACACTATCTATCCTAATTATAAACCAGAAAGGTTGAATAGATTATAAAACATTGTTATTGCAGTTAATAACATATTATTATTATAATTTTATTTTTAAATACTCTATTTTGTGCAAGTAAATAACAATGACTTACTAGGTAAAATACCCAAGTCGAGAGTTATAAAGTGGGCAAATTCTTCGGTCAATCTTTCATCACTAGCAAATGCACAAATACAAGCATAAAAATGCACACAGCGCCTGGTAACATCTTTTCTGACCTGAAAAGTAAATTATTAGTAATGTCAAGAAATAAAATATATGTTGACCAAACTTTGAAGCAGAGTACTAAACAAAACATATCAAATTTTTCAACTTAAGTGTAAACTGTAAGTACAACATACTTTAAAAATACCATTGTATATCTTGTCACACATTTTTTCAATCACAACTGAGATCTAACATTTCTGACTTTCACTTTATCTTTTGTTTAAATGTCCAAAGACTGTCACATGAAGACAGATATAAATTGTCATCATATATAAGCAATGTTGTTATCAGCAAAATATACAGATTCCTTGTCTGTGACTTTGAAATCACCTCTTCCGATTTAGTTCTTCCCATTTACTTCTACTTTTGAAAGCTTCTACTGTTAGCCAATCCACTATTCTGACTTGGTAGTGTGCTAATGTCATGGTAGTGGGTTGAACCCAAACACCGGTCAACTGGACTCAAATGTTGACGCCTCGTCCATGTATGGACATGCTTGAGCTCAAAGCAAGCAAGCACAAAATAAAAATGTCCACAAATTAAAACAAGCTTGAAAGATGAATCTAGTTATTTTACTCTACGTTGTGTGACTTCTGCAGTATGTACCTGACGAGATGCAGTGAAATATGCCAGGCAATAAATTGTACAATTTATGGTTTGTGTCTTCGTTATTCAAATTAAAACAATATTGTGGTAGCGTTTCAGAATGTTGAAATACAAAAAAATAAGTTACGTCTTAAATCCACTTCTTCTTGAGATGAAATGGCGATCAAGACCCTCAGGTCCTCTCTGTTATCTAACATTCTGAAGGTGATTCTGCTTGTATTAATATTTACTACTCAACTTTGTAAGTCTCTCTCTCTCTCTCTCTCTCTCTCTCTCTGTTTGGTTCTGTTATCCAGTATTTTTCCCTGACCAGGATCATTTCTTTATTCCACCTCTTCTGTTCATATACAGGACATTTCAGTGATTGCCATGTGTTATCGGGACCCTTCAGGGTAGCAAATAGTAGCACTGTTACCTACTATGCATGTGTTACAGGCAACTAAGGAGAATTGGTGCGAGGCTGGCTACCTCATTTCACAGAAAACTTTAGCAGGAAAATCCAACCAATCATGAACAAGGTCTACAAAGGGCATGAGTTGCTTGAGGGCCTATGTTCCACTGGGAGATGAAAGGCAGAAGGAGAAGAAGAAATGTAAATGAAGCATGTAAAATCTAACCGACAAACAATACTTATCTGATATATAGTTTTATAATTACCTTAAACACATGACATGTGCACTGGAATTTGTAATCAGGTTGCTGTCTGTTCCTAGCGGTTTCAAAGAAAGCACAATGTAATAGTCCTAATGGCTGCTTATTAGTCACTTTGCATTTCACAACCATAATATTCTTTGTCACTCTTTGGACCACAGGTCCAGAACTGTCAGTTGCTAAAAACCAAATTGCTTGTCTTGTCTCGGGAGAGACATGCAAACTATTCAATACTGAATTTTTCAGTCCTATCGGCTGAGCTTGTTCTGTACAGTCTACTGCGGAACGAATGTGTATACAGGAATCCATATTGCCTTTCAGTATAGAACTGGAATCTGGTGTCCCACTGCGGTGGCAGCTTTCAACATAGCAAACAGACGCCGCAACTAAGACACTTGTATCATACACTGTAGTAGGATTACCATCCATATCCTGAATGTAAGGAAGTTGAACAAAGCCTCTGTAATCTGGCCCTCTATCTCGCAATCGAACTGAGTATAACTGTAAATTGGAATCTGTTATAATCTTCACAGATTCAGCACTGTGTCCTTTCTTCCTTTCCCGCTCTTTGAAAACAACATCACACTCTTTGTTCTTGCAGCTAATGCCACGAGTGCCGTTTAATGTCCCACACTTTGGGCATTTTCTGACACCTCTGAGGGTGGGCTTTCCCAAGTCTCCAAATGGATGTTTTCTCTTGTCCAGCACCGCTGACGCATCTGTATTACTCGCCATCATCACAAATCGTCGTCACAAGATTTCTTGATGAATCTGAAATATAACACAAATTTTAGTGAATCCTGCAAAGCAATGCACAATAAATATTATGAGCATGTAATTTTTATTTATTAATTGCTTTAAAATAAATGAGAACATTTACAGAAATATTCTGAAAGCATTACATTTGTTCCATCAAAGACAAGGTTTTATTGTCCATTGAGAGAGAAAGGAGTATAAGTATATAATCAACACATGAATTAAAATGGTTAGAGATGAGATGTACCTTTTGAACAACATATACACTTCAGATATACCTAAAATTTCAACTAAAAATATGCTAGTCATAACACTAACTTGGCTTCACAGCAACTAATTTCTACTGTATCAGTATCTCTGTTGCTAATATGCACTTGCTGTTAAGCACTGGAGTAGGGAGAGCGGGGAAAACCCTTAAAATAGTATTCCAAGGCCAGATTTGTTGCCTTGGTGGTATCATATCTGTGGTTGTGTCTAGTGTACCCTTAGGTTGTCTCTCCATCATTTGTGTGGTCTTCCTCTAGCACCCAGATTTGTTGCCTTGGTGGTATCATATCTGTGGTTGTGTCTAGTGTACCCTTAGGTTGTCTCTCCATCATTTGTGTGGTCTTCCTCTGGCACCCAGATTTGTTGCCTTGGTGGTATCATATCTGTGGTTGTGTCTAGTGTACCCTTAGGTTGTCTCTCCATCATTTGTGTGGTCTTCCTCTGGCACCCAGATTTGTTGCCTTGGTGGTATCATATCTGTGGTTGTGTCTAGTGTACCCTTAGGTTGTCTCTCCATCATTTGTGTGGTCTTCCTCTGGCACCCAGATTTGTTGCCTTGGTGGTATCATATCTGTGGTTGTGTCTAGTGTACCCTTAGGTTGTCTCTCCATCATTTGTGTGGTCTTCCTCTGGCACCCAGATTTGTTGCCTTGGTGGTATCATATCTGTGGTTGTGTCTAGTGTACCCTTAGGTTGTCTCTCCATCATTTATGTGGTCTTCCTCTGGCACCCAGATTTGTTGCCTTGGTGGTATCATATCTGTGGTTGTGTCTAGTGTACCCTTAGGTTGTCTCTCCATCATTTGTGTGGTCTTCCTCTGGCACCCAGATTTGTTGCCTTGGTGGTATCATATCTGTGGTTGTGTCTAGTGTACCCTTAGGTTGTCTCTCCATCATTTGTGTGGTCTTCCTCTGGCACCCAGATTTGTTGCCTTGGTGGTATCATATCTGTGGTTGTGTCTAGTGTACCCTTAGGTTGTCTCTCCATCATTTGTGTGGTCTTCCTCTGGCACCCAGATTTGTTGCCTTGGTGGTATCATATCTGTGGTTGTGTCTAGTGTACCCTTAGGTTGTCTCTCCATCATTTGTGTGGTCTTCCTCTGGCACCCAGATTTGTTTGGTTGTCCTCTAGCCCCAGTCAGCACACAGTGGGTGGATTGGCCAAAATCTCGCTGACTGCCTTACTTTTTGGAAATTCTCTGTTATCCATTGTAGCCTGGGTCAACCTGGGAGCAAGTTGGCAGGCAGATAAATGCGCTAGCCGATTTAGCTCCAACATCAAACTGCAGCATGAACAATATTAATATAAATATCAATAAGCACGAGTGCATGGAGGTATTATAAAGAGAAAGATCAGGTATCTCACCCAGCCATAAGCAGAGATATTATTTTCTTGTGAATTGTAATTCGATGTAAAAGATCCACAAAAGACATAAATGGATAATATGCATAATTGCTGGCTTGCAAATGTCATAGGCCATGCCTACAGTATCGCATGCTTTTAACGGTATGCTTATTACCATACTGACCTATCTTCTATTAATTTGAATCTATTTGATGAAAACAAAATATAAAGATAGATCGAAAATTAAACACATTATGCTTCCATAAAAGTGAGGTAGTAAGGGTCTTCTTCTTAAACTTTATGGAGCTCCACTAATTTAGCTCAATTAATCCTCCAATGTCCCTGTCTTTTTATTTTTCTGCATGACTAATTGGAGAAAAGCTCATTAAAAACCGTGCAGATGTGTGTAATAAGCCTGCTGTATGATACTGTGTCCTCTAAAAGTACTGGAGAGTTTTGGTCATAGACCATAACTTTAGGAAGGAAAAATCCCAACTGCACCTCCCCGTGGTAGAGGATGGAAACACACCACGGTGTGGCTAACGCAGCTCTGGGGACCGAGTATCCACCGGAATAAGTGGACAACTCTGCAGCTGAGCAGAGCAGGGCACTCACTTCTCCTTACAGTCGGAAATGGCTGTCAAAGGCAGAGGTAAAAAGACCACCATGTGAATGTGGAAGGCAAGGCCACCACATTATCTTCCCAAGGCTTCATGGCAAAACATATATCAAAGTTAGTGAAGGACGTTAATGGCTGTCCGGTAGGGACAGTCATGAGCCACAGGTGACACTAGACCGTCATCCAGCTACTGATGGCAAAATCATAACTAAAATAAATAAATTTAGAGTAGGAACATGGAATGTTAAGACATTAAATGAGCTAGGAAAGTTGACCAATGTTCTAAGAGAGATGGATAGCATGAAAATGAATATACTAGGCGTTAGTGAGATGAGATGGAAGGGATTGGGCAAAATTATAGCTGACAATCACACAATAATTTATTCTGGAGGGGATACACATGAAAAAGGTGTAGGAATAATATTAGACGAAAAAACAGCCAAGTCAATTAATGGATACTAGTGTATTTCAGATAGAGTTATTATGGTAAAAATCAAAGGCAAACCAATAGATATAAATATTATACAAGTATATGCACCAACAACAAGCAGTAGTGATGAAGAAATACAACACTTTTACGATGAAATAGAAATGGTGATGGCTCAAATTGGATTACAAGAAATAAAAATAATACTTGGTGATTTTAATGCAAAAGTAGGAAAGGGAAAAATGGAGGATGTAGTGGGGAATTATGGTTTAGGTGCAAGAAATGAAAGAGGGGAAAAGCTAATAGAATGGGCAAATATCAATGATATGATAATTGGAAACACATGGTTTAAACACCATAAAAGACGACTGTACACATGGAAAAGCCCTGATAAGAAAATACGCAACCAAATTGACTACATACTAATTAATAAAAGATTTAGAAATGCTTTAATTAAAGACAATGCCTGGTGCTGACTGTAATAATGATCATGTACCACTATGTGGACAAATAAAAGTAAGATTAAAGAGAGGGGAAAACATGGTTAAGAACATGAGACTTAATAAAGAGGTTCTGAAAATAGATAAAGAAATGCAAGAACAATACAGAGTGACTGTGAAAAATAGGTACAATTCAATAGCTAAAATACAGAGTATAAATGAACAATGGGAAAATGAACAATGGGAAATGTTAAGGGACTCCACTCCATTCATCAAACTAGCAAAGAAGTATTACCAGAGAGAGGCAAAATAGCTAAGCAAAAATGGATGAATGAAGAAATCTTAAAACTGATGGACAAAAGAAAACAGAGTAAAAATGACAAACAAGAATATGCTAAGATAAATAAAGAAATAAAAGATAAATGTGGTTAAACGAGCAATGCAAATAAATTGAATTAAATTCCATTAAAGATACAAAAAATATGCACAGGCAAATCAGTGAGCGTACAGGAAGAAAAATAAGAATAAATACAGGGTGTTTGAAATCAAAAACAGGAGAGATATTAGAGGAAGGTGCAATAATGAAGAGGTGGAATGAGTATATAAGAGAATTATATGATGGAGAAAGGGAAGAATTAACAGAAGATAGTGACTTAGAAGGTCCACCTATTCTGAAAGAAGAAGTCGCTGACGCTATGAAACGTATGAAGAAAGGAAAAACAGCTGGGCCAGATGAAATCACAATAGAAGAATTAGAAGTATTGGGAGAATTTGGAGTAGATATATTAACCAAAATGTTGAATGATATTTACAGCAGTGGATATTTACCCAGTGATATGCTGAAATCTGTATTTATAGCTATACAAAAAAGACCAGGAGCAATTGATTGTGAAGATTTTCGTACAATTAACCTTATAAACCATATCACTATATGTGTGTGCGTGTGGGAGCGAGAGAGAGAGAGAGAGAGAGAGAGAGAGAGAGAGAGAGAGAGAGAGAGAGAGAGAGAGAGAGAGAGAGAGAGAGAGAGAGAAAGTGGGTGTCAGAGAGAGTGAATGTGTGTGTGCGCACGTGCATGCGTGTGTGTGGAGAGAGTGATTGAGCGAGAAATGGTGGGGGAATGTGTCAGTGCATGCATTCGTACGTGTATGTGTGAGAGTGAGTGAGGGAGTGTGTGCGTGCGTGCATGCGTTCATGCGTACGTGTATGTGTGAGAGAGTGTGATTGAGAGAGTGAGTGTGTGTGTGAAGGATTGTGTGTGAGAGAGTGAGACAGTGGGAGAGTTGATGTGTTAGTGTGTGTGTGTGTGAGCGCGCGCATGCGTGTGAGTGTGTGTATATGAAAGAATACACAGAGAGAGAGAGAGAGAGAGAGAGAGAGAGAGAGAGAGAGAGAGAGAGAGAGAGAGAGAGAGAGAGAGAGAGAGAGAGAGAGAGAGAGAGAGAGAGAGAGAAAGCTGAGCAGATGCATGTCATGTAACACGCATGTTAAGTAAAACGTGAATCCATATGTTTGTGTATTCTCATTTGTCATATTATCAGTTAAATACCATTTGATTTATCATGCATAATATAAACTCATGTTCATTACTGTAGTTTGAGTGAGCGGGAGAGTGAATGAGTGAGCATGAGAGTGAATGAGTGAGCATGAGAGTGAATGAGTGAGCGCGAGAGTGAATGAGTGAGCGTGAGAGTGAATGAGTGAGCGTGAGAGTGAATGAGTGAGCGTGAGAGTGAATGAGTGAGCATGAGAGTGAATGAGTGAGCATGAGAGTGAATGAGTGAGCATGAGAGTGAATGAGTGAGCGCGAGAGTGAATGAGTGAGCGTTAGGGTGAATGAGCATGAGAGTGAATGAGTGAGCATGAGAGTGAATGAGTGAGCGCGAGAGTGAATGAGTGAGCGCGAGAGTGAATGAGTGAGCGTGAGAGTGAATGAGTGAGCGTGAGAGTGAATGAGTGAGCATGAGAGTGAATGAGTGAGCGTGAGAGTGAATGAGTGAGCGTGAGAGTGAATGAGTGAGCATGAGAGTGAATGAGTGAGCGCGAGAGTGAATGAGTGAGCGCGAGAGTGAATGAGTGAGCGTGAGAGTGAATGAGTGAGCGTGAGAGTGAATGAGTGAGCATGAGAGTGAATGAGTGAGCGTGAGAGTGAATGAGTGAGCGTGAGAGTGAATGAGTGAGCATGAGAGTGAATGAGTGAGAGTGAATGAGTGAGAGTGAATGAGTGAGCATGAGAGTGAATGAGTGAGCATGAGAGTGAATGAGTGAGCATGAGAGTGAATGAGTGAGCGTGAGAGTGAATGAGTGAGCGTGAGAGTGAATGAGTGAGCATGAGAGTGAATGAGTGAGCATGAGAGTGAATGAGTGAGCATGAGAGTGAATGAGTGAGCATGAGAGTGAATGAGTGAGCATGAGAGTGAATGAGTGAGCATGAGAGTGAATGAGTGAGCGTGAGAGTGAATGAGTGAGCGCGAGAGTGAATGAGTGAGCGGGAGAGTGAATGAGTAAGCGGGAGAGTGAATGCGTGAGAGTGAATGAGTGAGCGGGAGAGTGAATGTGTGAGCGTGAGAGTGAATGTGTGTGTGTGTGTGTGTGTGTGAGAGAGAGAGAGAGAGAGAGAGAGAGAGAGAGAGAGAGAGAGAGAGAGAGAGAGAGAGAGAGAGAGAGAGAGAGAGAGCATCACTATTTTTACGTCACATACTTTTTATGTACACATTTTTCTCCATATTTAACATTTTTATGAGACTGCTCATGACAAGTGTCAGTGTATGTGTGTGAGTAAAGTGTGGGAGTTTGTTCATACTAATTTCAATGCTAACGTGAGACATTTTGTATGTGTCTAGATGTGAGGAGGTGTGAGTGTGTGTGGAGGATGTGTGTGAGTGTGGGGATATGTGTGGGTGGGGGATGTGTGGGTGGGGGTATGCGTTTGGATGGGTTGGGGTGTGTGGGTTTTGGTGGGTAGTGATATTTGTGGGTGTTGGTGGGATGTGTGGATGGATGTGTGGGGGCGAAAGTAGGGGTGTGGGAATTGGTGTGGGGGATGTGTATATGGGTGGAGGATATGTGTATGGGACGGATGCGGGGGATGTGTGTTTATGTGGGTGGAGATGTGTGGATGGTTTGAGGAAGTATGTGTGGGTGGCGGGGTTGTGTGGGTAGGTGATTGTGTTGGGTGGATTGGGGATGCAAGGGCGGGTGGGGAGAAGTGTATGGTGTGTGGGTGTGAGATATGTGTGCGGTGTGTTGGTGCGGGATGTGTGCATGATGTGTGGGTGGAGGGTATGTTTGTGGTGGTATGGTTGAGGATATGTGTGTGGGTGGAGGATAGTGAGTGGTGTGGGGGATGTGTGTGATGGGTGTGGGGAATGTGTGTATGGGTTGGGTATATGTGGGGGTGAGTAGGGGATGTGTGGTGGTTGGGGGAAGTATGTGGGGGTGTGTGGGTGGGAGATGTGTGCGTGGATGGGGAATGAGTGGGTGAGGGTGTGTGAGTGGCTTAGGGATGTGTAGGTGGGTGAGGGAGTTGTATGTGTCGGGGTGGGATGTGTGAGTGGGTGGAGGATGTGTGTGGGTAGGGGTATTGTGATCGAGAGATGTTTGGTTCGGGGTGGGTGGGTGGGGGTGTGGGTGCGTAGTGGAGGATGTATGCATGAGTGAGTGTGTGTTGGTGGACGGGTAGGGAATGCGTGTGTGGGTGGGGAGAGGTGTGTGGTGTCTTGGTTGGGGATATTGTGTGGGTGAGGTATGTGTGTGTTTTGTGATGTGTGAATGGGGGTATATGAGGTGGATGGGTAAGTATATATGTGTGGGTGGGAATATTGTGTGGTATCTGGGTGGGGGATATGTGTGTGGTGTGTAAGTGGGGATGTGTTGGTGAGGGATATGTGCGTGTGAGGTGCGTGGGTTGGGAATATTGCGTGGTAGGGGGTGTATGTGATGTGCAGGTTGGGGATTGTGTGGTGGGGGATTGGGTTAAGGCATGTGTGGGTGGGTGGAAGTTGTATGTGTGGGTGGTGGGGTGTGTGTGAGTGGTTTGGGGATGTATGGGTGGTTAGGGAGATGTGGGGGGGGGGGGGGGAAACATGTCAGTTGGTGGGGATGTGTGTGTATTGTTTGGCGATGTGTGAGTGGATGTGCGATGTGTGGGTTGGTGAGGGATTGTGTGCGTGGGTGGGGAATATGTGGTCGATGGAGATGTGGCTGGGGGATGGGTGGTTTGAGGTGTGGGTGGGGAGAGGATGTGTGGGTTAGGATGTGGAAGGGCGTGGGATGTGTGGGTTAGTGGGGGAATGTTTGTGGGTGGCGAGTGTGTTTTGGTTGGGGGATCAAGTGAGGGCAGTGTGAGTGGGTGGGGGATGTGAGCAAGGGGGATGGGTCGGTTGGTGGGGTATGTATGTCTCCCTGGTGTGCGCGTGTGTGGGTAGGTGGGGGTGTGTGTGTGGATGGGGTGATGTATGGATAAGTGGGAGATGGGCCTCATAACATGGTAATAAGCCTTGTTTATGTTTACATTCATTTCACAATGTTTATTTTTCTTCCTATGTAAATGTATAATGCTCTTGATGAATGAAAGACGAGTGATTGGAAGGGCCGAATGTAAGACGGGCCTGCGCGCCCAATTTGTGACCCTAATAAAGTTGATTTGATTTGATTTGATTTTATCACTAAGCTTCTACTCAGAATCATAATGCGAAGAACCAAAATGAAAATAAAAATGGAAATTAGTGAAGAACAGTATGGATTTGTGGAAGGAAAGGGCACAAACAATGCAATTTATACATTACGAACACTATTAGAAAGGTCAATAGAGAAACAGAGAGACATATATTTGTGCTTCATAGATTATACTAAGGCATTTGATAAAGTAAAACATGACGAACTGATTAAAATGTTGGAAGATATCAACATTGATGGAAAAGATTTAAGAATAATAAAGAATGTTTACTGGAACCAAGTAGCACAAATTAAAATGGGAAATAAAGAGGGTAGTTACGAACAGATAAAGCTAGGAGTACGACAAGGGTGTGTCTTGTCACCAGATCATTTCTCCCTGTATAGCGAAGTAATAATGAGAGAGATCAAAGAGTTGCCAGGAATACTAGTTGGAGGTTATAATATAAATAATATACGCTATGCAGATGACACAATATTGGTGGCGGATAATTCAACAGACCTACAACAATTATTAGACATTGTAGTAACAGAGAGTGCAAGGAAAGGACTCTCCTTGAATATCAAGAAAACAGTAACAATGGTAATATCAAAGAAAATGGTGACACCAAAAAGTGACATAGAAATAGAAGAGAAAATCCTTAACCAAGTGGATAATTTTAGATACCTAGGGGCATTTATAACATCAGATGGAAGATGTACAACAGAGATTAGGAGCAGAATGGGGCAGGCAAAAGCCGCATTTCAGAAAATGAAGAGTATCTTATGCAATAAGTCACTATCACTGAATGTAAGAAAGAGAGTGCTGAAATGCTATGTAGAACCAGTTTTGCTGTATGGCAGTGAATCTTAGAATGTAAATGAACAAATTAAGAAGAAATTAGAAGCAACAGAGATGTTGTTCCTGAGACGAATGTTGCGAATTCCTTGGACTACCAGAGTAACTAACGATGACTGCCTGAAACAGGCTAATGAAACTAGAACATTATATACAACAATAAGACAGAGACAAACATCTTTCTTCAGTCACGTGATGAGAAGAGAGGCATTGGAGAACATCGTAACAACTGGAAAGATCGAGGGGAAGAGAGGCAGAGGCAGACCAAGAGAAATGATGCTGGATGGATTGAGATGGTGGCATGGAGGAATATCAGCAGCAGAGTTGATCCAGAAAACCAAAGACCGAGATCTATGGAGAGCCATGAACGCCTAAGCCAGCCGGCACGGCGCTTGATGATGATGATGATGATGTATGATACTGTAAATAAAACTTAGCAGAAATCATAGCAAATTTACCAACTTTTTTCAAGGGGCTGTCAATGTTTTTTTTTTTTTTAAAGAAATAAAAACTACAACCCATCACAGTAGCAAATGTGACTGGACAAACCAATTCATGCAGTAAATGTTCGTCCACAATGGATGCATGTGAACACATAATGATTTCCACCATCACGCACCATTTTCTCCTTTGTTTTTATTTCATTTCTGATCTTTGCCCTTCATCCAACGTGATCAGCAGCGATTTCCTCGCAATATGCAATATCAGTGCCTGTATCATTCATGTCCTGCTTACACACATCTTTGTACCATAGTAGAGGCCAGCCCTGAGATCTTTTACCCATCTGCAATTCACCAAAACCGATGTATTCTGGTATTCTACTATCGTCCATCGTCCTAATGTGCCCTATCCATCTAAGTCTACGAATGAGCATGGAACAAACCTGCACACAACCCGATCTTTCCAATACTTCAGAAATGTGATTTTATCTTGCCACTGAATACCAAGTATTCTTTGTAGACAAAGAATATGAAAGCTGTTAAAATGTTTCTCTTGGTGTGAGTAAGTTGACCGAGTTTCATTGGCATTTAGCGCTTTGAACAGACCCTCATGACTGACTAAATCGAATGCCTTTGTGAGATCAATGAATAAATGGTTGATTCTCATCATGAATTTTCTTGCAGCTGTCTCTATGAGAATATCATATCAATGGTAGATGGTTCTGTCGAAAATTACACTGTGATTCAGGGTAGGCTTGATCTCCTAGAACTTTAAGTCTGCGCAGAATAATTCTGGCAAATATTTTCCCAACGATACATAGAAGTGAGACACCCCTATAGTTGTTACAGTCACTCCAATTCCCCTTGTTCTTGTACAGTGTTATGATTCCTGAATCTTTGAAATCCTGTGAGTTAGCAAATATCAATATAAGATGGTTGAGTTCGGGGTGGAGGAGCACAAGTGGGACGGTACAAGCCTTATCCTGGTGTGAGGAAATGCAACCTAAGACTCAGTGTACAATATCAGCATCACTATTACACAGCTTGCATTCTGCATAATTTTCAATGTTCCTAAATGACAATAAATTTTTATACTTGAGCATCTCCAGCCAGATGAGTTAAAATTGGCAACCAGGCATGATTTAACTGTATTCTGAGGCACAGTACATGGTAGTACTAAATTGACACACATGGCGATTGCACCACAAACACAATGTAAACAATGGACAAGTGATAAACTGTACGCTCAGTATAGTGAAATGGCCAGATACATTTTAACGAACTATGACAATCAAATTATGCCCAATAACTGAATGCTTATGTTTCCAAAGCTGCTCTCATTCTGAATTTTCCCAGCTGTGCTGCACAAATTCTTTTGCCTTTTTCTTTCACTTTTCCAAAGTTTTTAAAACCCTGAAACTCAAATTCCCATTCCCCCGGGAAGGTTAACCCGGTCAACAAATGCCCGCAGAAGTCAGATGGTCGGCCTAATGGCATAAGAACGCAGCTCTGCTGTAAACAGGCGCAACGCAATCACGTCCGAAAAGAAACTCCGGATGAACGAAGAAGAAGAAGAAGAAGAAGAAGAAGAAGAAGAAGAAGAAGAAGAAGAAGAAGAAGAAGAAGAAGAAGAAGAAGAAGAAGAAGAAGAAGAAGAAGAAGAAGAAGAAGAAGAAGAAGAAGAAGAAGAAATTCCCATTCACAAGTTTTTTTTTCCATTTTAAAGGTTTGCTACTATCCCCGTTTCAAAATGGTTTGTGAAATATTTTTTTTAAAAATTGTCTCACTCCTGTGAGTCCTACAAATCCTGACTCAGAATTTGTCAAATAATTTTTAGACATTTTGCTGTCCTCACCAAAGCATTAATGATCAAATGCATATAGTCTTTCCATCCCAAACAATTTCACTGCAGATGCTCAAATGGAGAAATAATCACTATAAAAAATCATATCAGTATAAAAATTAGCATGTGTATGAAATCAGTATGTTCCTCCAATATCACATTCCTCCTTACAACTTTCTCTAGAGCCAGATTGAAGAGTAGCGGCGATAGTGCATCACCCTGTTTCAAGCCAGATGTTATTTGGAAAGGGTCTGATTTCCTGCCTTTATATGTTACTATATTATAAGTATCTTCTCTCCCGTGTGTTGCCGGGGCCCATAAGGGAAGCAAAGAATAGCAACACTGTAGCCTACCACGCATGTCGTAAGAGGCGACTAAGGAGGCTTGATGGTTCCTTCGCCCTGCTACTGAGTGAGTGCGTGGCGCGACACTGTGAGCTGTGAGTTTTGTGTGAAGTGCTTTTGAATCTGCCCAAGTTTTTATTTTTGGAACATGACTGCATGTTTGGAGTGATGGCAGGTGGCTATGTCCCAGAGTTGACCAGTTTTTGCCTTATGCAGAAATGCGTGGCTGCTGGGCTTCTGGTTGACTGCCACTGCCGTCGGTGATGAACTGTATGTTCGTGGACTGTGTAGGTGAACATCTAGGAAACATCCAGATAGGAAAATGACTGCCGATTTCATCAGAGATGAATTGGGTGTTTCGTGTGGGACTGGTGTGTTGACATTCTGGCGGCGGCATTATACACAGTGTATCTGTGCGGGCTGTTGTTTGTCGAGACTCCTGTCTTTTCCACTTTTCACATTGGGCAGCGTTTTGTGTGATATTCACTGGCACAGGAACGGAGCATAATATGGACGACCCGTCGCTGTGAAGTTGGAACTGCGACTAACTAACTAACTACCTAAGTATCTTCCATGCATAGTCTGGTCATGTTGATTAAATTCCTTGGTATTCCAAATTCCCGCATAGCATTCCATAGACTATTCCTATGGACACTATCATAAGCCTTTTTAAAATCCACAAAAATGTTATGGAGATCTCTTTTATATTCCCAACTTTTCTCGGCTATTTGTCGTAAGATAAATATCTGATCTATTGTTGATCTGTTTTGTCTAAAACCCGCCTGGTAGTCACCTAATATGTCTTCTGAATATGGTTTTAGTCTATTTAGTAATACTGCGGATAGTATCTTATAGCTTATGGACAGTAGTGATATTCCTCTATAATTTTCACACTGGGACTTTCTTAAAGATAGGTATCAATAATGACTCTTTCCAGTCATGGGGTAATTCTTCAGTCCTCCAGATTTTTATTATTAGTTCGTATAGCTTTAGATGTAATGCATGGCCACCCGCCTTTATAAATTCAGCGGCAATTCCATCAGCCCCAGTTGCCTTATTGTTTTTAAGTCGTGTGATTACATATAGGATTTCTTCAAATGTAGGTTCTTCAATTTGTGGTTCACACGTTAGAACCTCTTCCTGTGGGAAAGTGTTACTTGGAGCTTCACAATTTAGTAATTCAACAAAGTATTCTTTCCATGTGTTGCACATTTCCTCATTGGTATTTATCATATTCCCATTTTTGTCTTTTAAACCATATGTGTTGTGTTGGTGCCCTCGTTTCTTTTGACTTCAGTTCTTTAAAAAACTTTCTGGATTCGTTTTTCTGGTGATTAGTTTCCATATCTTTGATTATATTACTCATATATTCTCGCTTCTGCTGTCGAACTATTTTTGTAGCCTCTTTACATTCATTTCTATATTGTTCTTCCTTTTGGATGTTGTTGATGTCATTTAGCCATAGCTGTCTGGCATTCTTTTTCCTAATGACTGCTTCTTCACATTTTGGATTGAACCATCTGTTCTTTCTATGCGTGGTTAACACACCGAGACATTCTTCTGCAGTAGATTGAACACAAGTTTAAAGATTATTAATAATTTATTTGTATACTTGTACTATTTTTTAATCATTTAACATGACGGACCATATTTTTGAAGTCAGTTTTCATAATCCGCCTATGACCCATTGGTCGAGACCAACCTCGCACGCGGAGAAAAATGAAAACGCACACTGAACTGTAAATAATTTTTTTCTGGCGCTTGCAATAGAAAACCATCAATTGTAGATGGATCTTCGAATTCTGCATCAGATATTTCAGAAATTTGGAAAGTTTCATTGCTAACTTGCCTTAATTGTGGTTGAAAAACAGGCGAAAATGTTACAATCATGAAACCCAAAACGGCGGTTTGACTATATAAATATCTTTGTCAAACAACCACTGTGTTCTCGCTAGTGTAGTCGTAAGCCATCCGCCTGTCTGTGTCACACAGGAGACTCCGGTTCTCTTCCCAGCTGGACATATTTTTTTTTTTTATTTTTCACAAAATTATTAGGCGATATAATAGAAACTATTAAACATTACGAACTAAAATATTATTAGCAAGTCCTATGACGATTTTAATTTAAGTATTTACTAATGAGAGCACCACCATAGAAAGGCCTTGAAAACGAGATCTAATGGTTCCTCAATGATGCCTGTTTGTCACTTCTAAGTGAAGATATTCACATTTTTGTGAAGGTAGTTCCGTATAAAATTATCGCATGTTTGCCTTATTATTCGAACTCTTCAGTGTGGCCCGTTACTATCTCCCCTGCCGGTCCTGTGGTTGTCTCAAAATGGTCATAGTCCGAACTTGAAAACTGACTACAAATATATGTTCCGTCATGTTAAATGATAAATAAATAATAAAAGTATACAAATAAATTATTAATAATCTTTAAACTTGTATTTTCTTTAACTTTAGTACTTCAAATTGCAGGATGTTAGCCGATTGCGATAGATTTTTGCGTCGGTCGCCATCTTGGCTTTCCATAAACTCGTGAGCGGAAATAATTTTTTTTATACCACCCTCATCGACTCTCATCAATGAAACTTTCCACATTAATGTAAATATGGGTGCAGAATTCGAATATACTTGTAAAAGTATTGTACAGTTAAGTACACAAGCTTTAAAAAAATAAAATTACTTAATTTACGGCAAATAATTAAATTGTTAAAAAGCTGTGATAATTTCAACCAATCACTGTGCACAGAATAATAGACTGACCTTTCCTGGACAACCCCAGATGACGTTTGTTATTGTCACGTGATATTTGAATGAATGAATGACGTGGGAAGCATGAATGGGTTTTACAGAAGCCATTTTTGATGACGCAATGGAAAAGTCCGTGGTGACTCAGTACATAACTTCCGGTTCAATTTCGGGTCACGGCACGATGGAACTCGCTAATATTATATAGAACTAAGAAACTGGAAGTGTGTAAATAAAGTGTGCTCTATGGATATATGCAAGCTGCCGACTGCCGTGGAGCGCATCCCACAGTGACAGAGGCAGCAGAATGATCGCGGTGTATCGGAATCGATGAATCCAATAGATGTCTTTGTTTAATGTGAATTTTAATTGCCATAGTGTCTTCATGGCGAAGTGGACAAGCTGTTTGACTCGGGCTCCGAAGGTTGTGGGTTCGATTCCGGGCCGAGGCCTTCGGTTCACGAGTTAAATTTTTCGGAGACTCCTGTGGGTCGTCGCTAGAGCTACGGAGTTCATGCTTTGTGTGACGCTTTCCGCGCTGCGGAAAGAGACAGAACCATATGGGATAAAACCCGGTGCAATGAAGTTGACCCTGTCGACTTTTAAGCGACTTTCTTTTTTATTTTAATTGCCATATAAAATATTGCTCCTGAATCAGTATAGTTTCATCGCTAAATTTGCTCGAATTGTGGTTGAAAAACAGATTTTCTGCGAAGATGTGACTTTGTGAATTGGAAATCCACGGGTCATGACGTGACGGCCACCGCATATCGATTGCGCTACACTTTTCAACACACAAAACGTGCGATTTGACCTACTAAAGTTAAAGAGAACACAAGTTTAAAGATTATTAATAATTTATTTGTGTACTTGTACTTTGAGAACAAAATTTTAAGACTCATCTTTGGACCCATTAGGGATACACAAAGTGGAGAGTGGAAAAGAAGAAGTAACAAAGACATGTATGATCTGTTTAAGTCCCCGCTAATCACTGGTATCATGAAGGCTAATAGACTACAATGGCTGGGGCATATAGGAAGAATGGAAGATAATAGGGAAACAAAACTCGCTTACACTCAGGAAATAAATGACCGTAGACCCCGAGGTAGACCAAGAAGGCGGTGGAGAGATAATACATGTACAGACCTACAAGCACTTGGAATCAACAACTGGCAAGAGAAGGTCCACCAGAGAGACGAATGGAGACAGATTGTATCTGCAGCAAAAAACCTCAATGGCTCGGAACGCTGAAGAAGAAGAAGAAGGACTTGTACTATTCTGTAATCATTTAACATGACGGAACATATTTTTGAAGTCAGTTTTCATATGATCGTTTGAGACAATCTCACACGCACATCCGTTCGAGGAGGTAATGGACACATTGGAGAGTTCTCATTACGGGTGAATAGCACGAGAAATCGCAACTCGTCTCACCTTCACAAAAATGTGAATATCTTCACTTAGAAGTGACATGCAGGCATCATTGAGGGACCATTAGATTTTGAATTTCAGGGCCTATCTTCTGTGGCCGTCTCATTAGTAAATTTTCAAATTTATAATTCGTGATAGGACTTGCTACTTATAGGGATTTTCTGATTTCATTGCTCAATTTATTTACTCCATGAGTCATTCCCATTGTTGACATTCTTTCGGTGTATTGTTTTCAATATAATTGTGACATGTTTTATCTATGAACAAAACTAACATGTCGCAACGCTATGGATGGGTGGTAGAGGTGCTTTGACTCTCAGCGCAGAAAATATACTTACTAATAATTAAAATTGTTATTCGTGACAGACACACACGACAGTCGACACGATCGACGAGAAGATTTGACCCGAAGCTCACTGATCTTTACTGTTGCTTTCATACGAATCTACTGCTGTTTTACTACATAATATTCAATTTGTGTAAATTTTAACGAAGTGACTTACAAAAGTTAAAAACTGTGCTATTCGCTTAGATATAACAAATATCCAAATAGCTGACTTCCAAAACTGTTTGTTGTTTATTTTCATTTTCCGTCACACCGCGGCCATCTTGTATTAACTTTGCCAGATAATTGTACCTTTAACAAAACATTTCTAATTAAATATTACAGTAAACACATTTCTGAAGAAAATACATCACATCATTGTTTTTAAACGATAAATAACCTATTTATTAACAAACTAGTAGAAAAGACGAATATCTTGTATACCTCTCATACAAAATGCCTTCCGCTAAGCTTATTATTACCTTGACGTTAAAAGTCATAACAGGAAAGCAAGAAAAGAAGAAGGAGAGGAAGGAGAATATTAATTATGATCAAGTAGAAGAAGCAAAACAACTTGTTCATACTATAAAATAGATGTTCTTATTTTCATGTTTTAATTTAACGTATCCGTTTCACATCAGACATGATGATTAAATAGCAGTTATACAACGTGGCAAATTGTCTTCAGCTCGAATTGAACTTAACAATTGTGTGGTGTTTACTGCTGTTTAACGAATATAAACGCAAACCCCACAATAGCATGGATACCAGCACACAGAGGGATAACTGGCCATGAGAGAGCAGACAGGGCCGCAAAATGCGGTACAAACAGCCAGAATATAGTAAACACAGGACTCGGCATTCTGGAGGCAAAAAGCATCTCTATAGAGAGACTATAGAGATAATAGAGAGACGAAACGACCCTCTCCGACGCGGGAGACAAGGAAAAGGGTGGAAATCGCCCCAACGATGGAGAGGAGGGACGCACTGGATACCCCTCAGACACTAGACAAGAGGAGATGACAGGAAACATCCACAACGGTGGACAAGAGGGACGATCAGGAAACCCCTCCTGCGCTGCAGAAGAGGAGACGACAGGAAACCTCCCCAACGCTGTAGAAGAGACGATGGGAAACCTCCCCGACGATGGATAAGAGGGACGCGCAGGAAACCCCTCCGGCGCGGGACAAGAGGAGATGGTAGGAAACCTCTCCAACGCTGGAAAAGAGGAGACGATGGGGAACGAGGTGGAAAGTTTCTTTTTTTTCGACAAATCGGAATCGGAATGTAGTGAATGTCGTGTTGTGTTTTAAATCAATATAAATATTTTAAACCCAGACAAGGCATCGGTTGTGTGGTACTCCCTGGATAATCGGATCGTCAAGGCAGACGTCTCAGGTATTATGTTGAATGGATGTCCTCTTAATCGAGGAGTAAATTGAAGTACTTGGGTATCATCTTTGACAGGTGTTTGTCTTTTAAGGATCATGTGGAGGATTTGGTGGTAAAGGTTGGTAAGGGACTTAATGCATTGAGGGCTATGGCAGCAACCGGGGTAGATCAGAGGATGCTATACGGGCTCTTTCAGCAGTTAATAATTCTGCCATTGAGTATGGTTTGGGGCTGCTCTGCCATTGAGTATGGTTTGGGGCTGCTGACAGTATCAAAACGCCAGCTTGAAAGGTTGGAGCGCATACAGAATGCTGCGTTTACCACAGTGCAGCTCGCCGTAAAAAAATTTGTTTAGAGAGCCTGTGATCTGACATACGAGTTTAGTGACCAGCCCAGCGAATCTGATTTTTCATTAGTAGAGTGTGAATACTGGGCATGGATGCTCTTTCTAGAACTTCAGTGTCTGGGATCTTGTCTTGCCATTTAATCTTCAATAGCTTCCTAAGGCAGACTGTGTGGAAGTGGTTTCATTTCCTAGCATGCCGCTGGTAAACAGTCCATGTTTCACAAGCATATAGCAGTGTGGATAATACAACTGCTTTATAGACTTCCAGCTTTGTTTGCAGGCTTATTCCATTTCTGTCATTAGAGACCATCTAACACATTAGAAACTACCGAGACGTGGTCAACGTGTAACAGTTCCTTTGCAGAACGTCGCTCCCATTTCATCAATGTTTGCACATTGAATCAATATCTCAAGGGAGGAAGTGTTTTACACATAAAAGAATACATATAGGAGTGTGGCTAACACCAGACTATGATTTAAAAAAAAATTACATTGATAATATATGTATAAAAAGAAATTTAGATCATCTCAACATGTCATAATAATTTGTAGAGGTGCAGATGTAGATTCAGATCACCATCTTATGTTAAGTAAAACCAAATTGACATTCCAGAGTGTCGTGTCCTCCTTTAAAGTGTCGTCCCTGGAGTGAAGAGAGTCAACACCCACATTATAATATTTTTTCCCTTATCAATATCCTGGAGAATCCACCAGCTTCCGTCCAACACACTCCATCAGCCTATGGACACCTTTTCCTATCACTCTCTCACTGTCGTACTATGCCCCCTCTCATACTTCCCCAACGCAACATACTCAACAACTCTTGCTTCTAAAAATTAATAAAGATTAATTTATTAAAAGAAAAGTGTAACGTATATGAGACGTGTATGTGAAGAAAATGTGTGACGTGTTCTATAAAGTGTGTAGAATCGGACTCTCAGACAACAACCCAGTCAGCTGATCCCAGCAAGGATAGACCACAGCACGTTACGTCAGAACATGTACATCTCACCCAGTGCCGAAACCATCCTGCTGGATACTGATTTGCCTCTGTAGCCCTCTGGTAATCCCCTTTCATGATCTTCCGAAATAGACACCGGTGGTATTAACAGTTAATCATCGACCGGTTGCACCCTACACAATGTCCGTTCCTATCGTTCCAAAAAAAATGCACAAGTCCTTTGTAGTGTGTACACAGTTATTAATGTTAATAGTCAATGTACTTGATCCTCACTCGTGTCTATCTAGCCTCAAGTATCATGTCTTGTGTTCTATTACACGAGATTATATCACACTAGGTAACTATTATAATTAATGTTCTCGGTTAGTTACTACTGTCTGATGCTGTGTGGTGCATCAACAATCATCACCCGTCTTTGGTGAATCATCTTCCTTCTAGCTTTAGTTACGTTCTGTACGAAACTTTATTGACTGTTCCTCTGGTGTTCTTCCGAATGGGATTTGAACCTTTCCTAAAAACTTGTTGAGTTTCCTCGGATCTGGTAGGGAACCTAGGATAGAAACAACACATCTGGTAATAGTACTAGTCACTGATCCTATCGGCTGAGTGTAAGCCTATTGCCTTGCTTAATAATCTTTAGCTAACTAAACTTTGTCATAGAGCAGATTAGCTACCCACCTAGGGCCGAATCAGGCTATGACAAGGAAAGACCCATACAGAGTGCAAAACCCCAGCGGCCAATTCCCCCGTCTCCCAATTATCCATCATTACTCGATTCTTAACTAGCATAGCCAAGTATCACTTCCCTACTCTAGTTAGTTTTCCACTAACAGTGCTAATCATCACACTTTAGTTTTAACAAGGCTACAGCCTATATTAATTAGAACTAATAGACTATATTGACTACCTTATACAAAACCGCCTCATTCCCGGGATGGCTACTACACTTTGCAATAACGACACATGCTAGTTAATCTTAAATTAATCTAACACTGTAGAGCTCTCCCACAAACACGTCCATCATAATCCACGGTTTTTGTCAACTCCCCATCTCCAATCATGGTTTTCTGGCAAACCCCTAAAATTGGTCACGTGATATGGGTGACGTCCTGCAGGTGTTATTTATTTTCATATCAGCCATTGTCAAGAATCGATTCTCCCTTGCCTTAGTCACTGTCAAAGTTGTCATCACTTGTTTCTACTCCCCCAACAAACTAACGAGTTACTGTATGATCCCAACAACAGGTTTCCCCAACAAGCTGTCAATAGCAATCTGCCCATCTGCGTGATGTCCGGAAACTATATGACAGATGGACTGTTTTCTTCCGAGCTGAGTACTTCCGTTTTTCCCTCTGACTTGTTGACAAACTGTCAAAGCGATGTATGATTCAGCGCACTTACTTCCGAGTGTTACCAATCCGTCAACCAGATGTACAAGTACAGCTGTTATTTATGCCCGACCTGTTTGGGAACACGTGCAGCCACAACTATGAATGTTTTCTCTGTATTAGTTGAAACACTTGTTGCTTAGCAGATAGTCCGTTTTATCAGAAAGCCTCTATAATAATCAACTGGTTAAACACATGGTTTTATTTTGTGACACAGAGGTACATAAGAATTCAGCCGGCTCCGTAGCGAAAGTGTTACAGACGCAGTTCGTAATCCCCCATACCGCGTTCGAAACACAGCTGTGGGCGATTTAGCAACAGACCGCCTTACGTTGGTTTTTTATGAAATGGTATGGGTGCACGTCGTCCAGAAAGCAATGGCAAACTACTTGAACGTACACTAGTCTATAAATCACGAACAGCCAAATTATGCCGAGGTTGACTGCTACGTCCTGTAAAGGATATGCAACTAACTTTGTTCCACGCCTTATGAATTATTTGGTATATGGTGCTAGCCTATAAATGTTTGTAGACTAATCTGCAGTCGATGAGTGACTTGGTAAATATTACAACGACCATCTTTATTTTCCAGAACGTTTCCAGGTACCAACCTTAGATTGGGTCATCCTATTAGCACAGACAATTTGTTTTTTTTTTCTTACAAGTTCCTCCTCGATGGAAATTCGAACACGTGATCACCAAACCGACAGGCAAACGTGCTAGCCACTTCGCTACAATGGCTGCCACTGTTTTAATTGCCGATGTCTTTATTTGTTAAGCTGTCAAATATTTTTGTGTGTTCTAGGTCTTGCGTTGATTTTTATGAAATGGTATAGGTGCCGGTCGTTCAGGGAATAATGGCAAACTACTGAACGTAAGCTTTCCCAGGAATCACGAACAGCCAAAAATTGCTGAAGTTGACAGCTACGTCCTGTAAAGAATATGCAACTAAATAACATAAGAATTCACAGCATTTCGGGAGTTGGTTGAGGACCCCTGATTTAATAGGGGATAAAGGCAAAGGAGAGAAGAACAACACTCACGGGATGCCGATAGGTCTAAGAAAATATGAGGCTACCATCATAAACCCAGTACTCCTCAATGCGTTTAAGAGGGTTATTTATTGTGTATGCCATCATCGCACCACACTGCACTCTCTTCCAAGTACGACGATCACTTATTGTTGTTTCTGCTACTGTGTATCCAGTCTACTCCCACCCCGAAAACATAATAAGGGTCCCGAACCCCCTAGCTACCAACATGAAATACAACGTAAAGGTACAAATCACGTAGTTACGAACAGAACGAAAATATTGTATACTAGCTGACCAGGCCCGGCTTCGCCCAGTCCCTGGTGGGGAGCATCTCATTTAATTCATATAAGTAGTCATATAAGTTCTCGTTCCCGTTACCGACTATCTGTCTGTCTGTCTGTCTGTCTGTCTGACCCGGCCCGGCATCGCCCAGCTCCTGGTGTGGAGCATCTCATTTAATTCATATAAGTAGTCATATAAGTTCTCGTTCCCTCGTATTATAGACCTTCTTCAAATGCTAAAAACGAAAGACAACATAGAACATTGTATAACATTATAGCAAAGATTGTCGATGAACATGAAAAAGACTGGTACCTATTCCTGGGACCTGCACTAAGCGCAATACGCACAAATCAAAATGAGAGCACAGGGTTTGCACCATTTTATTTATTGCACGGGAGAGAGCCTATACCACCTATTGACAATCTGTTAAAACCAAGACGTAAATATATGGGGGAAGAATTTCAGGAAGTTATTATACAAGAAATGCACAAAGCGCATGTAAGGTTAAAGAACAATATAATTAAAGCTAGAGAAAGACAAAAAAAGGTACAGAAACGAAAATACACAATTACAGGAATTCAAAGTAGGTGATAGAGTTTATTATAAGAAGCATAGGAGGAACTCCAAATTTGATGCTTATTGGATTCCAGGTTATTATATTTTAGAAAGGTTAGGTACTGTATCATACATTATAAAGAACCAAATTACAGGACATGTAGCGAGGGCACACGTAGAGCACTTAAGAAGAGATAATGAAGATAAGAAAGACAATAATAATAATTATTATTATTATTATTATTATTCAGACGACTTATATTCAGATGGACAACTCGTCAGAAGAACTACAATACCCCTAGATTTTGGAAAAGATCCGGTACAAAGTCAATTAATAACAACACCAGTTTACGATGATACGTGTGAACAGACAACACCGAAAACGTTGATGAAAGAAGAGAGGAATACGTATGATGGTTGTTATGATACTGTTAAATCAATGGAATAAGAGGTAAACGCTCCATTCAAAAATACCAGACAAGCAGTGAAAAGGAGAATAGAAAGACAGAGAGAAAGAGAGGTGAAAAGACAGAGGAGAATCAGGGAAAATTCATCAAGCGACGAGTACATGCCCCTACTCGAAAGGTCGTTAAGAAATTACGATAGACAGATTAGATTGGATATAGAAAGGAAAAAATTAGCGGCTGCTAGAGATAGACATACAGATGAAGAAGAAGGAATGGATGAAAATTCAGAATCTAATAGAGATAGTAGTACGGAGGAAAATATTTCTTTACGAGAGGATGAAGATATTGAAGTGGAGATAGCACTTATACAGAAAAATCTGGAGTTACTGAAGAAATGGAGACATGGTAGATAAATTGATAGAAAATGCTGCAGATAGCAGGATGAAGATTTTGTGAATTGAAGAGGAAATTGATAGTTGATGAAATACGCTAGCTTTGTATTACAGATGTTTTATAGAAACAGGCTGGCAAATGGTTTGATTAATACTAGTAATGAGTTGTCTTGAGGAATAGACAGGACACTATATATTTTGGTATTCTTCTTCTTCTTTCGTTCGCTTGAAATATGTCTATATCTGCAATGTCGTCTCTTGCATGAATTGAACTGTTTTTTTCAGTTCACACAGTGGTCCATAGAGTTTATCTTCCACCGTCGTCTCTCTAGGCCAGAAGGTTTGCCTAGATATGTTATATTTTGGGCAGTCTTGGAGTATGTGCTCTGCTGTCTGCGACGCCAATCCACATGTGCACATGGCTGTTTCACCAATCTTGAATTTTGTATACATGTGGTTGCGTAATCTATTGTGTCCTGTTCTGAGGCGCAGAATAATGACTTGTTCTGGTCTGTCCATAATGTGGTAGTCATCTTGAGCAGGTTTTGGTGGCTTTCTGACTGATTTGATCATTCTTTTCTTTTGGTGGTATGTAACGGGCACATCAGGCTGTTCCTCTTTGGCTCCTTCCTTAGCCAATTGATCAGCTCTGTCGTTTCCGGGTACTCCACAGTGAGATGGTATCCACTGTATGGTGACTTTATGCTGACTGCTAAGTTCAGAAAGTAGTGTCCTTAGTACTGGCAATTTCCCAGAGAGGAGCGCCTCGAGTACTGATTTTGCATCTGTTAGTAGCACCACAGGTTGTGTACCATTGCTGTTATTTAGTAATTTCTCTGTTGCTATCTTGATTGCCTCAATTTCGGCATCATAGTTATGGCAGTACTTTCCTGTCGGTACTCTGGCTGTGTCCCTAGTATTATTTGGGTATTCTATGTACACTCCCGCTCCTCCATTTCGAACAGCATTTTGTGCTGACCCATCTGTGTAGACTCGGATCCAGAGGTCCTGTGGGTATTCTTCATCAAGGAAGCTGAGAGTGGCTGTTCTGCGCTGCACACTGTTCTGTTCTTCCTTGTCAAATATTCCTCTCACTTTTGTCTGGATTTGTAATGATAGTCTATGCTCATCTTTCCATGGAGTTCGCTCTGGAATAGTTGTTAGGGGGATACCAACTGTGGGCAGATCAGTGGTTTCTCTGCAGAGTCGTTTGGCCTGGTGGATAAAACTACTTCTTTTCAACCGCCCCATAGCTAGGTTTTCAAATCTGTTCTTCATAGGGTGGCCTGGCAAGCTGTGGAACTTTTCTGCTTGTATTAGCGTTTTCGTATCTCTGCGCTCACTCAGTGCCTGTGTCCTCCCCATCTTCTCCATTTCCACTATAGGGGTTGATCTCATCCCTCCTGTGGTGACTCTAAGTGCTTGATTTTGCACCTTGTCCAGCTCTTGTAGTGTGGTATTTGATGCTGAACACCACGCAGTTGACCCATATTCCAGGTGTGGTCGTATGCTCTGTTGGTAAACTTTGCTAAGTATTTTCGTACTGGCTCCCCATGTGGTTCCACTTAGCTTTCTCAGGATGGCTATTTTCCTTCTGGCTTTTGCTACTGCTTTGTTGATGTGCTTTCTCCATGTCAGCTTGCCATCAAATGTTACTCCAAGGTATGT
The DNA here is from genome assembly GCA_963921405.1 of Cepaea hortensis. Classification (NCBI taxonomy): domain Eukaryota; kingdom Metazoa; phylum Mollusca; class Gastropoda; order Stylommatophora; family Helicidae; genus Cepaea; species Cepaea hortensis. The sequence goes on along the minus strand of OY992877.1, from coordinate 161,379,304 downwards.
TGGTTCTTTATCTTCTCTTAGGGGTGTTCCATTTATCTGGATGATCCCTGCCTTTTGTTTTGGAGAGAGGGTAAATAGGGTAGTGCTGCACTTGTCAGTGTTTATGCTGACACACCATCTATTTGCCCATGCAGCAAATGTATCTACAGCTCTTTGTAGCAATCTGGTGGCCACTGATGCATATTCATTTGTGCTCCATAGAACCAGGTCATCGGCGTACATTGCCGCTTTAATTCCATGCGGTAGGTGAGCAACAAGATCATTGATGAAGATTAGAAAAAGTGTGGGGGACAAGACTCCGCCCTGGGGGACACCGTGACGCAGTAGTACTTTCTTGCTCTTGAGTCCGTCTATCTGTACTCGGGCTCTTCTGTTGTGCAAGTATGCTTTCACCCATTTGTACATTCTTCCATTGACTTTGCAGTTTCTCAGTTTCTTCATCAGACCTTCTTTCCAGACTTTGTCAAAGGCTTTCTTCAGATCTATCCATGCCGCAAGCACCAGCTTCTTCTCTTGGAATGCATCCTCAATTTCTTGAGAGAGGTAGGTTGTCTGATCTTCCGTAGAGTAGCACTGCCTAAAGCCAGCCTGCTGTGGCACAAGGATGTTTTTACTTTCAATGTACCACTGCAGTCTGTGATTGATGATGCGCTCCAGTGTTTTGCAGAGACAGCTGGTGAGGCTAATTGGTCTGTAGCTAGAGGCAATGGAACCATCTTTCCCTGATTTTAGGAGGGGTATCATGATTGCTTCTCTCCAGGCTTGTGGAACACTGCCTAAGGTCCAGCTGTTATTGAAGATCTGCAACAGCTTTGTTTTGGCCTCTGTTCCTAGGTTCCTGATCATTTCATTGGAGATACCATCAGCTCCTGGTGACTTTCTCATTTTCAGTTTTGATATGGCTAGCTCCAGTTCGCTGATTGTGATGGGTGCCTCCAGAACCTCATGTACTATTTCCTTCTGTCCTGTATGTTGTCGTTTCTCTCGAATCTCTTGTTGATTCTCTGGACTAATTTTGATATTGCTATCTTGTGCGAACGAGTCCGCAAAATGGTCAGCTGCTTGCTTTCTTGTTAAGATTTTTCCATCTTTATGTAGTGCAATTTTTGAGTTTCTCCCTGTGCCCTCGTCATTAAGCTGTTTTATTAGCTTCCACAATTTCCTTGTGTCTCTTTCAAAGTTCAGAGACTCCGTTTTCTCCTGCCAGCTTTTCCGTCTAGCCTGCAGCTTGGCCCTTTGAAATTTGGCTTTTGCATGCTGGAATTTATTGTGGTGCTCTTGGCTGGGTGTGGCCTCTGCTTGCTTTCTACACACTTCAACATCATTATGCAACTGTTCCAGTTCACTACTCCAGTAGGGTTTATATTGTTTACGGGCTCCTCTTGGTACTGTTTCTCGCGCTGCCTGTAGTATGCATTTCCCAAACTCTTCAACTGCTTTATTTATGTCTTTCTCAGTGTTCAGGTTTCTAACCAGTATGCTGGTGCGATGCTTGTACATTGCCCAGTCTGCTTTCTTGTAGTTCCACCTCGAGAGGGTGCTGCTTTCACTTACAAGCTCATTTTCTACGGTTAGAAAGACTGGCCGATGGTCACTGCCACCAAGTTGTTTCCCAACAGTTCGTGTAATGTTCCACTCCAGGTCTGGTGAATGAAAAGCCAGGTCAGGTGTAGTTGAAGAGTGCCATGATCTCGAGTAGAAAGTATGTGGGTCGGACGGCTTGTTAATCAACATGAATCTATTCTCATCTTGCCAGTCTTCCAGTCTCTCTCCTCTCTGGTCCATGTGATCATAGCCCCAGCTCTGCGAGTGGCTGTTGAAATCGCCACACACAATCATTTTTTCTTTTAGTGGTAGAGTGTCCAGTGCCTGTGGGCGGTCACTTGGACAGTAGTAATTGATCAGATGTAGATCTGTATTACCTGTCTTAAGTTTAAGTGTCTGATACTCAGCCCCTTCCATGTAGACTTTGATTTGGGAAGCCATGATGTTATTTCTTACAAGGGTCAGTATCCCACCTTTTCGCCTGTTCTTTCGGTCAGATCGGTAACACTGGTAGCCTCTGATTTTGAAGGCTATATTTTCATTGAGGTGAGTTTCTTGCAAGCAACATATGCTTACTTTCTCTTTGTCCAGGATGTTTTCTAATTCAACTTTTTTGTTGCTGACTCCCTCCGCATTCCAGTGCATTATTTTAAGTCTTAGTTTAGTATGGCCAGTCGTCCTATTCTCATGTCCCCTGGCTCCACAGGACATCTGAGAAGGACCTCCAGTAGTTGGGGTTGGACCCTTTCGAGACATAGGGCCCGGCACTGCACCTGCCTGGGGGTCCAAAGCAGGGCGAGCACCATAACGATTAGCAGTAGTCGACATATTCCATTTTGCGTGATTGCGTGGCATCCTGATTTCTGTGGTGCGCCTCTTGGCTGGTTGCCTCCGTCTTCAGCACCTTTCTTTGCTAGAGCAGACTGTGGTCTCACTCGAGTGTAGATGTGTACGCGCGCACACGCCTGTCTGCGCATGCATGTCCGTGCATACACATCTAGAGCATACTGGTTATTTTCCGGCGCCAGAGACTCGCCGTCGCCCCTTCTCCTGTTAGTTTAAACAGGCCCGCCACGTGAAGGCCAGGAGTTGGACTTTTGCTGCATAGGTTATGTATTCACGAGCCATTGAGGTATTTGAGCAATGTTGGGCGCTCACCCCAACACCGCGCCTCGGCTACATACAGCAACATTTGGAACCCTATTTTGGTATTAAGATAGGTAATATGGATGTAAATTCGAGTGTGGTGTATTTTTGTTGTATTTTTATTGCCAATTGATTTTAAGATGTGACTTGTTGAGTTTTCTTAATAGATAAATAAGTTATTGTTAGTCCGTAAAATTGACTAACAATGGATAGGATGTATCTTATATTATTTTGAAATATGTTTTTATTTGAATTGGTTGATTACCTTTATTTGATATGATGGGAAAGAAAAATGATATTTAATAACCTGGGGGGGGGGGGGGGGTATGATGTCCTGTTGTGATTTTATTTTGCTTGACTCATGATTTAAGTGAATTGTCTTGTGTGTTGAATAGTAATAACCTTGTTTACAAATATGTTGAAAATTGTTTAAGTTTAAGTTTAGTTCACAAACAGTTATGGTTTTGTCTAGAATAAAAGCAATACATGGGGCTTTATTTAAAACCCTTCGTTCAGAAAATAGTTAACTACTGAGGACTAGTAGAGAGACACATTCTCTTTATGAATAATAAGTTCATGAGTACCTTGTGTTAGTAAGAAGGCTGCTGTGATAATCAGCGTTAATGTTTTAGGATAGGGAGGTTAATTACATAGTGGCTACGAGGTTGTGGACACATATGCCATACTTAAATGGGGTTACTACACAAGTAAAAGGGTTCGCGGGGAGTTAAAAATAGGAGCTGCATTATTGAACTTAAATTGAACTTAACAATTGTGTGGGGTTTACTGCTGTTTAACGAATATAAACGCAAACCCCACAATAGCATGGATACCAGCACACAGAGGGATAACTGGCCATGAGAGAGCAGACAGGGCCGCAAAACGCGGTACAAACAGCCAGAATATAGTAAACACAGGACTCGGCATTCTGGAGGCAAAAAGCATTATCAAACAACAAGTAATCGACAAATGGAAACAACAATGGAGAGACAGCAATAAAGGACGACACGCTTACCATATGCTCAGAGAGCCAAGTATGAAAAGTAAAGTGAAAGACAACACAAAAATACCAACGTACAAGAAACTATGGAGATTGAGAATCGGGAACTGGAAAGATAAAATCACCCGACCACTTTGCATTGACTGCCTGGAGGAAAACACTATAGAACATCACCTGCTATCGTGCACAACCTATGTCCAGGAACGCATGGACCTAGTAGAATACTTCCAAACAAGAAACACTGCGATGACGCTGAAGGAATGCCTACAGGTGGAAGGCGACAAAGAAGTACAAAAGCTTACAAAACAATTCATTGCAAGAACAGGGAAAGAAATATAACCAACATAAAATAAAGTCAACAGCAAAAGAAAAATATAGTAAGGAGGAAAAAATCGACCACACGAAAACAGGACAATAGGAAATATATAGAGGTGCGTTAAAACTCTCAAACGGTGGACAATAGAGAGACGAAACGACCCTCTCCGACGCGGGAGACAAGGAAAAGGGTGGAAATCGCCCCAATGATGGAGAGGAGTGCGCACTGGATAGCCCTCAGACACTAGACAAGAGGAGACGACAGGAAACCTCCACAACGGTGGACAAGAGGGACGATCAGGAAACCCCTCCTGCGCTGCAGAAGAGGAGACGGCAGGAAACCTCCCCAACGCTGGAGAAGAGGAGACGATGGGAAACCTCCCCGACGATGGATAAGAGGGACGCGCAGGAAACCCCTCCGGCGCGGGACAAGAGGAGATGGTAGGAAACCTCCCAAACGCTGGAAAAGAGGAGACGGCAGGAAACCTCCCCAACACTGGAAAAGAGGAGACGATGGGGAACGAGGTGGGAAGTTTCTTTCTTTTTTTTCGACAAATCGGAATCGGAATGTAGTGAGTGTCGTGTTGTGTTTTAAATCAATATAAATATTTTAAACCCAGACAAGGCATCGGTTGTGTGGTACTCCCTGGATAACCGGATCGTCAATGCAGACGTCCCAGGTATTATGTTGAATGGATGTCCTCTTAGTCGAGAGAGTGCTTGCTTGCTTGTGTTCGTTAGCTTGAGCTCCAACGCGAAGTCCTGTATGTCGGATGAAGGCATCCCGTTGTCCAACATCAGTGTGATGTCATACAGGACCTGAGTTTTGCGTGAGTATCCGTTGTCCCATGTCTGGCTTATTGGTGTGCAGACTGGTGGTTCCTCGCCGTACAGGCAGACACTCTCCGACTTCGGAGGAATCGGCGATCCTACTGACTTTAGCCAGGGCCCCGAAGGGACCTGTTGCCCAGGACGCTCGACGAGGACGCGTCAATAGGTCTTGGCCAGTATATAACCCGGCCCTGGTGCCTTGGAAACACCTCTGCGTCCCAGTCGAGAGAGTAAATTGAAGTACTTGGGTATCATCTTTGACAGGTGTTTGTCTTTTAAGGATCATGTGGAGGATTTGGTGGTAAAGGTTGGTAAGGGACTTAATGCATTGAGGGCTATGGCAGCAACCGGGGTAGATCAGAGGATGCAGTACAGGCTCTTTCAGCAGTTAATAATTTCTGCCATTGAGTATGGTTTGGGGCTGCTCTGCCATTGAGTGTGGTTTGGGGCTGCTGACAGTATCAAAACGCCAGCTTGAAAGGTTGGAGCGCATACAGAATGCTGCGTTTACCACAGTGCAGCTCGCCGTAAAAAAATTTGTTTAGAGAGCCTGTGATCTGACATACGAGTTTAGTGACCAGCCCAGCGAATCTGATTTTTCATTAGTAGAGTGTGAATACTGGGCATGGATGCTCTTTCCAGAACTTCAGTGTCTGGGATCTTGTCTTGCCATTTAATCTTCAATAGCTTCCTAAGGCAGACTGTGTGGAAGTGGTTTAATTTCCTAGCATGTCGCTGATAAACAGTCCATGTTTCACAATCATATAGCAGTGTGGATAATACAACTGCTTTGTAGACTTTCAGCTTTGTTTGCAGGCTTATTCCATTTCTGTCATTAGAGACCATCTAACACAGTGGTTCTCAACCGGTGGGGAATTCCCCCCCCAGGGGGGAATTTTGGGGTTTCCAGGGGGGTAATGAAGATCATTTCAAGATCGCGTTAATACAAGAACCGATTACTTGATATTGTTTTTCCCTTCATACTTTACGGTTCTGTACGTATCACCCTTCTGAAATTCATTTTATAACGTAAGTAGATCCGCAAATCACGTTTTATGTAGATGTCTAGACTTGTTTTAGTATGTGCTATTAAATTTAGCTTCAACTATTAGTATACTGTGTAGGGGCAGGGGGGAATTTTTAGGGAGGAAATACGAAAGGGGAGGGGGGGAATGACGTTCTGAAATTATGGTGAGGGGGGAATGACGTCCTAAAAATATGTTGAAGGGGGGAACGGGCCAAAAAAGGTTGAGAACCACTGACTAACACATTAGAAACTACCGAGACGTGGTCAACGTGTAACAGTTCCTTTGCAGAACGTCGCTCCCATTTCATCAGTCTTTGCACATTGAATCAATATCCCAAGGGAGAAAGTGTTTTACACATAAAAGAATACATATAGCAGTGTGGCTAACACCAGACCATGATAAAAAAAAATTACATTGATAATATATGTATAACAAGAAATTTAGATCATCTCAACATGTCATAATAATTTGTAGGGGTGCAGATGTAGATTTAAATCACCATCTTATGTTAAGTAAAACCAAATTGAAATTCCAGAGGTACATAAGAATTCAGCCCGCTCCGTAGCGAAGGTGTTACAGACGCAGTTCGTAATCCCCCATACCGCGTTCGAAACACAGCTGTGGGCGCTTTGGCAACAGACCGCCTTACGTTGGTTTTTTATGAAATGGTATGGGTGCACGTCGTCCAGAAAGCAATGGCAAACTACTTGAACGTACACTAGTCTATAAATCACGAACAGCCAAAAAATTCCGAGGTTGACTGCTACGTCCTGTAAAGGATATGCAACTAACTTTGTTCCACGCCTTAATTATTTGGTGTATGGTGCTAGCCTATAAATGTTTGTAGACTAATCTGCAGTCGATGAGTGACTTGGTAAATATTACAACGGCCGTCTTTATTTTCCAGAACGTTTCCAGGTACCAACCTTAGATTGGGTCATTCTATTAGCACAGACAATTTGTTTTTCTTTCCTACAAGTCCCTCCTCGATAGAAATTCAAACACGTGATCACCAAACCGACAGGTAAACGTGCTAGCCACTTCGCTACAATGGCTGCCATTGTTTTAATTGCCGATGTCTTCATTTGTTAAGCTGTCAAATGTTTTTGTGTGTTCTAGGTCTTGCGTTGATTTTTTATGAAATGGTATAGGTGCCGGTCGTTCAGATACCAATGGCAAACTACTGAACGTAAGCTTTCCCGGGAATCACGATCAGCCAAAAATTGCTGAAGTTGACAGCTGTATCCTGTAAAGAATATGCAACTAAATAACATAAGAATTCACAGCATTTCGAGATTTGGTTGAGGACCCATGATTTAATATTGGATAAAGGAAAAGGAGAGAAGAACAACACTCACGGGATACCGATAGGTCTACGAAAATATGAGGCTACCATCATAAACCCAGTACTCCTCAATGCGTTTAAGAGGGTTATTTATTTTGTATGCCATCATCGCACCGCCGGTCTCTCTGGCTGAGGGTTACAACACTTTCTCCGTAATCCCGTTTATCACGCAGAGTCTCGTAGCGGGAGAGAACTGGGAGCGGTTCGATCCCCGCTGGTGACTTGCGGGATATTGAGCCGGCCGCTCAGAAAGCAATGGCAAACTACTGAGCGTAATCTTGCCAAGAAATCAACAGACAGCTGAAAGATGCTGCTGTTGACAGCGATGTCCTGTAAAGGATATGCAAAAAAAAAAAAAATCATCGCACCACTCTGCACTCTCTTCCAAGTACGATCATCACTGATTGTTGTTCCTGCCACTGTGTATCCAGTCTACTCCCACCCCGAAAACATAATAAGGGTCCCGAACTCCCTAGCTACCAACGTGGAATACAACGTAAAGGTACAAGTCACGTAGTTACGAACAGAACGAAAATATTGTATATGACGATAGGAACAACAGTGCGACTGCATACCATTTGTTTAAATTTACAATAGCACACACCATGTTGGCCGGCTTCGTGGCTTAGAGGTTATAACTTTTCTCCGTAATCTCATATACTCTTGTCGGTAACATGATGACGGTGAGAATCAGCAATGGTTCGAGTAGCATCGGTAACTTACGGGGTATGTGAGCCAGCCGCTCAGAAAGCAATGGCAAACTACTGAGCGTAATCTTGCCAAGAGATCAACATACAGCTGAAAGATGCTGGTGTTGACAGCGATGTCCTGTAAAGGATATGCACACACAAAAAAACACACCGTGCTAAAGAAACACGTGTGAAGCACCTGACGGCCCAAGCTTCTAGGTTCTACACAAACAAATAGGAAAGGGTTGCCCAACCCTGGTCAGTGGCTCGATTGCTGTCTACTGTTTGACCTGACCCAGTGCCTTACCACACTGGCCGTATATCTGCAAATGCTAATGGCCTCTATGAATGTCATATACGTGCGCGGCTAGTAAAATCTAGTTGGGGGTATCACAGGGTAGCCAGTGCCGCATATACCATATCACTGCCTCTTATGACATGCGTGACAGAAACAGCAATACTATTCCAATTCCGATTCAGCTGAGACGAATGGCCCCGTTCAACCATCGGACTATATCGATTTCGTTGTATTTGGGGCCTTTATAGTTTAGTTTGTATTTTGTATTTCGTAGATTGGACTGCTTGTTGTCAGCTTCCTGGCTTCTGATGTGTTCGTTTCATCCTTGTGGTTTTACATGACTGGACAGAGTCGCACACTGGTTAAGGCCTGGAGTAATTGTGTACCCGCCCCGTCATATGGTGTTATTTCCTTCAGGGATTATTACCAGTCGTTCTCCAGCCTCCAGCTATGTCTTGTGTTTTCGCCTCTTCTCGGTCTTCTTTGATTTCGTGAGTCGTAGCCGGCTCGATAGTTCGATCTTGGTGGGGAGTGATACCTACCCAAGGCCTCCCTACACACTTGTTCTTGGTCTGGTAGGCCGTCGTATTCTTTCTCCACTATTATTTCTTCTTCTGTTGCTTCTTCTTCCGTCTGGGCCTTTGCATTTTCTGGTTCGGATGTTTTGGTCTGTGACTTGAGCAGTTCTATTTGTTCTCTTTCTTCTTGGATCTGTTTGAGAGTGTCTTGTCTTTTCTTTTTCTTCTTGAATTTTTGATAGAGTTTAGTCTGTCTCAGTCTTTATTGGAGCCATTCGAGCGACATCCAGCTCAATCTTCTGCTGAACTAGATCCAGCTTCTTCAGGATGCGCTGAACTGCCGTTATCTGTGTTTCTTGCGTCTTGTCTCTTTCTTCCTCAAGGTTGTTGAACTTTGATCTCAGCTCCTTCAGTTGGCCTTCCAGTTGCGCTTTGTCACATTTTGTGAGTCGATTGGTCGCCTCGTACTGCCTCCTAGGCTCTTTTTATGGTAATTTGGATTTGATGGAGATCTTCATAGCTTTCTTGCTGTCTTGGTGGTATGCGCAGCCAAGGTACCAGGTGCCATGGTTGCCGAGACAGTTGGCGCACTTTCTGTTTGGGTTACGCTTCCTGAAGTCCGTGTCGATCTTTGCTTGTTGGCATTGACTGTATGTATGAGGTCCAGAGTAGTACCTACATACCTGCACCTAACTCGTGCAGGTGGCACGGTGTTCCAAAATTTCTGGCACTTGGAGGACTGCAGCACTCTCGGTATGTAGTGCTCTGGAACTTGGTCTATCTTGTCCCATCTAATGAATTGAGGGATTACTCGGTCCTCCGATGACGACTGTGGAGGGGATGTTATTCTTGCCTATGATCCTCTCATAACTGGTGATCTTGAGTTTCCTGTTCTCTCTCGTCAGCATCTCCATGATCTGGTCGTTGGTGAGATGGGTCTTGACTCGTTTAATGACCCATCGTTTCATCATGCGGTGTCGGGTGGCTTCTACTGTGATGCCGTGAGAAAGTTTGATGTCGGCTTTCTCTTTCTGTGACATCTTCTGCATTAGTGCGGTGGTCTTGGAGTTCTTGTTGATGGAGACCACTATTCCATTGGGTGTCTTGTCCAGCTGGGTGACGCGGTGTCTTCCCAGCTCGTTCTCCAACAGGCTGAGTATTGTGTCTGTTGGTAGCGCCGACAGTTTGGCTTTCCCAACTTTGTTTGTTTCAGTAGGATTTTGCCGGCAAAGACCTCTGTAGTGGTTTCCTCCGATGTGGAGGTCTTTGGGGAGTTGCTTGGCTGCTTCTCGATACTTTTGCTGTGAACTTCTCCGCTGCTGCTGGCTTCATTTATCTACGTCATCTTTGGTGACGGTTCAGCGACAGGAGCGGCTTCAGATGGTGTGGGTGTGGTAGCTTCCTATAAGGTTGGAACAGGTTCTGGCGTTTTGCTGTAGCTGGCAGGCAGGCAGGTTATCTGCTTGCATCTTTTTGATGGTCTTGGCGGCTTCCATGCTGCTCATTTTGAATGTCGGGTATCTTATGGAGTTATTCTTTCCACGTGCCATTTTTTTTCCCACGTGTCAGGTTTCAGATTAGGTGATTTGTTTTCGATAGCTCGTCTAGTCGACTAATGAGCTGTAGTAATTTTTGCTTCTATTAAGTACCCCGGTAACACAGGACTACCGTTGACTTGACCAGGTGAAAGTCAGCTCTCCCGAACCCGTTTGGGGCACCACCTCTGCATCTACTGTATGCTATACCACAATAGATGGCCACGATGCCATGTTGCCTTCTTTATATTGTCGCAAGAGAGGCCCTTGTTGTTTTATGATAAATCGTATTTAAGCAAATCCGGTGTCCTTGAATGCAGGTTGACAGGTCTAGGGTTGTCCGATCCAAGTTGTGCTAAAGTATTCCGCTTCGGGGGAATCTGACAGGTTGGTATTGAGAAGTATAGGCGCAGGGTGGTATTACTGACGAAATTGATAACATGTAATGAGACCAGTCAGAAACAACATCAGTAATTCAGGCATTTAATGGACGTATCTAAACAATCATTGAACAGGAGCAGTATTCACGATACAAGTCCCCGATGTAAGGCTACTGAAAAACGCAGATTTATTGTACGGACTAATGAAGCAATGAAGATGAAGACAGTCCTGTCATTCTACTCTAATGTTTTCAAGGTATCCTAAATAGAAACGACTGATGCACAACTTGGGTTTAATCCTCTGTCCTTCGTTACTTTCGTAATGTCTATGACCTTAGAATGCAAGCACATTCACATGCATCTTCGTGTCTTTTTCTCTGCAGATTACGACTCTTTCCTTAAGGCCTTTAAATAATAACCCATCTTCTTGTCTGGAGAACAACCACTCACAGTCCCTGCATAGACCAGATGATTAATACATTTATCGCATTCAGTTTGTTTTCCTTGAACATTCAAGGACGACAATCTTGGCCAAAGACTACTCACAGAGCCGCTGCCTCCCTTGATGAGAACATTTGTATAATTTATTACTAAAATCTGAACGTTATAAGTGTCACATGATACGTCACATTACTCAATACTGGTGCTCTACATTACGATTACAATCAGAGAGCACCCATCACACATCCTGACCATAGTTACTAGAAGAAGCTGCATTTTTACACATGCCTAGGGGAAAGCCAGATGTTCTTCAAGACAATTAGCATTGTGTTCATAGGCTGACTGCTTCCTTTGCCTCACCTTCTTTCTGATGTAGGAAGCGACACCCGCAAGACGTCTTGCTATACTTTCATCGGCTGCTTTTGCCGCTTGGGTGTGATTGTGGGGGATTCGGACACATTTCTCTATCCCGGTGTCCATTCTGTTAGTTCCTACTTCTGTACGCAGCACTGTATCCCAAGCTGCGACAATTGATGACGAAGTGAACGCAAGAATCTCCAAAACCAGCGCGGCCTGTGGCAGACTGTACAAGAATATGTGGGACAGAAATGAAATAAACCTGCAAACAAAGCTGAAAGTCTACAAAGCAGTTGTATTATCCACACTACTATATGCTTGTGAGACCTGGACTGTTTATCAGCGACACGCTAAAAAATTAAACCACTTCCACACAGTCTGCCCTAGGAAGATATTGAAGATTAAATGGCAAGACAAGATTCCAGAATTGAAGTCCTAGAAAGAACGTCCATGCCCAATTTCCACACTCTACTAATGTAGAATCAGATTCGCTGGGCTGGTCATTTGATTCGCATGCCAAATCACCTAATCGATTTTTTTTTTACGACGAGCTGCGTTGTTGTAAACGCTCCCAAGGCGGCCAGAGGAAACGCTTTACAGACACTGAAAATCTCACTGAAAGCATTTGGAATTCATCATGACACCTGGGAGACTGCTGCTAAAGATCGTAATTCATGGAGTGCATCATTACATAAGGGTGCAGTCACTTGTGAAGCAACCACGACTGCAAGAGCTGTGAAGAAAAGGCTGGACAGAAAAACCACTGCAGGAGATCCTCCTCCTGGAACTTCAAGCATTCTTTGCCCGCATTGTCAAAGAACATTTAGAGCCAAAATAGGTCTTATCAGCCATCTTAGAACTCACGGCTCCATACATTCGACCCCACTGGATGAAATGAATGGTCATCATCATTCTTGATGGACAAACAACAGTCTCTAATGTGTTTCTAATCTTGGTATTCAAAGTTCTTATTCAATAGTACAGGGTGTATATTTAATGACTGTGCAGTTTTTGAAAATATTGGCGTTCCAAGTTTTGTATTCACCCTCTGTGGAGTTCATGCAACATAATAGGTATATATATACATGTGCATGTGCGTGCATGTGCGTGCTTGTGTGTGTGTGGTGGGGGGGGGGGGGGCGCCCGCCATACAGTAGTATAGGTAGTATGTGTTAGGTTACTTCCAATAACAAAGATTCCTTCTTCTATGAAATGCTGTCTTTGTTGTCCTTATTCTGCATGTTATGATAGTGCTGCTTTTCTCATCTGTTGCTACCATCATCATCATCATCATCGTAATGTTGTGGCCGGTTTGTGTGTGTGCGTGCGCTGAACGTCACTTTGGTCACGGCCCACTAAAAAAGATTCTCGAACCTTTGCTAATGTCCCGGCAACGTGCATTTTCCTGTCCAGGGTGTTTTCAGTGTCCCATATCCATCTCTATGTTCTTCCAGGAACCGTGCCTAACACCATTATTGTTTCCAGACCACCATGAAGTTCAATATGGCCGAAGTAATTCAGTTCCAGAGACATGCTGCAGTTTATGAACCAGTTTCCTTCATGTTCAGATCTTGCAGAATTTGTTTTTTTCCCTGTCCATGGTAGTATAAGATTTGTTTTGTAACATTTAAGTCAGAATCTCTGATTTTCTCCCTTAGTGGTTGCGAATTCATCCATAACTCACATGCATTTGTTGACGTGGGTGTGACATTTTTAATGCCTGCGTCAATCAACAACATTTTAAATACAGAATGAAAATCGCTTCAACTGTTCACAATGTTTAAACAGGACACTCCCGCGTGTTTAAATATAACATATTTGCACCATCTTGACGTTTGGATATTGACAGCGGCTAACAATATACATCACCCACACTGTCGCGTAAACAACACCTGCCAGCCACCTGCGGGCTGACAAAAATAGTTCGCGCCAGACAACACCGGAGCAATTCGATTGGTGCAGGCAGAGGAATTATCATAAGTGTAGTTAAATTAGGCAATTGGGATGGGTTGCTGAAAAGTGAGTCCAGATTGCTAGGTTTAGGCGGCAGTCACCAAAATGAATCTCTAGGAGAAAGTTGTGTGTGTGTTTTTTTTTTGTTTTTTTTTTTTTGGGTGTGTGTGGGGGGGGGGGGGGGGTGATAAAATGTGTCCTTTAATGGCTGAGGGATGGTGGTCCTTTTGTTTGGTTTCCACTGGGGCATACTCATGAATGCTGCATATTGTCATCATGGAGGGTTAAAGTTATTAATACATGATGAAGGGATTGGCCTTGATACTATTGAAAGAGCACAATTCCAATGAACATCCTTGATCCCTCCGATGTCACAGCAATCGCAGCGCTTGGAAATCAGCAACCCGGCAACGTGCATTTTATTCTAATCTCCTCTACTAATTCTCCTCTCTTAGTACATGGCCAACAACAGGAACAAACACCGTAGTAACCTCAACAGTAGTTTGTGTGGTTTGATAGACTATTGTATGCTAGAAGTTGTGAGAACCTCATGGACTATTGTGGTGGTTAAGGGACTTTATAATCATATATTTTCGGTGAACATATGGACAGTTTAATATCATCTTCGGTGAACTTAGGGAGAGTTTAACAACTCACAAAGGAATGAAGTGTGTTAACTTATTTGTGAGGACACCGGAACAGTTTATCTACTTACTAACAATAATTAGTAGTTTTATTTTGTCATGATTTTTGTGTGATATTTTGAGTCGTGTATCTTTTAACATGTCACCCGAGCATACAACCCCACTCCTCCCTATTTTCCCATTATATTGTTATGATTTATATCAAAGGGTGTATACCAGTGTATATGAACACGCAAGTCAGGTTTTAGTTGACAGTATAAAGTTTATTTGTACTTGATGACCAAGGGTTGATGTTAGCTTCCACTCAAGTCAAAGGCCGGATCTTAACTGCCCTTGCCAACACAATACGTCACGATTGAGCATCTCTCACCCTTTCACTCTCGATGCTCAATCGTGCTGTATCTGTATCTGTTTCCCACTAGATTCTAATAATACCCCAGTACTCTTCCCTTACTGTTACACCTCCCCATGTTGAATAAAGAATTTTCCTTATAAAGGAAAACTCTTTACTCCTAATCCCCATACTCCATTCCCTCTTTTTCCTCTAATCTTCCCTAAAATCAGCTCAAGTTTGAGTAAATAATATATCTTTTAACTCTTCTCCCAGTAATATGGTCTGCTAGTAACCCCCCCCCCCCCATATACTTCTTCTTCGAACTTTCTTTGTATAATACCACGTATGGTAACCCTGTTAATCCAAACAGTCCTTCTTTCCTTTTTATTTCCCCAAAATTATATAGCTATCTACTATATATTTCTACTTTTCTGGTTCTTTCTTAGCTCCTCCTGTTTCCGGTATCAAATATACATATTATAAGAACAGCTCATAAATTCTTTATCGAAATTTTTTTACTTATAAAATTTCTCACTCTTCCAAAACCCAGGACGTACAAAAACAAAGTAGTTAGAAAAAGTAAAGAAGCGGTGCGCACCTAGTAAGAAGCATAAAGAATGAATACACGACATGACCACATATACATACAGTAATGCACATTTAAGACACTCACCCTTTACCTCCCTTGCCAATAAAAAAATTTTGTAAAATAATTTTTTAAAACACCTTATGAAATACATCTTTGTTCGTTATAAAACCATTTGGCATAAGTTTTCATAAAGCTTATACATTCGACATTGACATTGCCAACCACAATTCTGTTCCTTTTTCGTTATCTCACCTTCCACCATGAGCCCATGTTCGTATTTTATGAACACCTTTAATAAAATTAAAGCTGGTATTTCACAGCACCTATTTCTTTCCCCCGTACTTCCCATACTGCCATTTATGAACACAGTGACGTGTGTGCAAGCCCTGGATACGTCTATCCATTCGTGTACACACGTTCACCAACCCTGGTTTCCCACTAATTTATGAATGCACAGCATTGCTTAACTATATCAACATTCAGGTCATCTAAGCTTCCCCCTACCTTATATCAGTGGACAATTTAGTTTTTATTAACTCCTTTCTGAACGAAAACCTTAAGCAAAACTCTTATATTTGAAAATTAAACTTAATTAACTAACTTCATAACTTATTTACTAACCAAGTAACTTAATATACAAAACCATTTATGTAATCAAGATCAAATCACACAAGCCGTCATAACTCCAAATTAATATAAGGAAAAACACATTTTTAAAATAACATGCATCAAATCAGAATAACACACCTTACTTCTAGCTATCACTATTGGACACTTTTACGGCCCAATAGTTTTTATCAACTCAAATGCTAGGAACACAATCACCCTATTCTAACTCAATAAATCAACTAACCACAATCATTTTTCAAAACCAAAACAAAAAAAACTTATAATGAGGGACTAAAACAACTAAACATTAGCCATCATTTTCCAGAACCAACTCAATCATAAAAACTTATTATATATGACTCATGACTCAAACAATTACAACTACGTATAGTGACCCACCAACATTGGCCCCTCATACTAAGTAAAATAACGTATATCTATTTATACAGGTCATTCCAGTATATCTATGACCGAAAAAACTAAACATTTCACTGTCCATCTGTATATCTGTTAACTACAGACCAATTAGAATCACATCTGTTCTATCTACCTAAACAAATCAGTAATCAACATTTACCATACCATTTATTATCTCCTAACTCCTAACAGCACATAACATCCGAAATAACCTCTTAAGTGAGCACTGTAAACTACATGTTCAATCCTTTTTTTCCATTTGTAATGTGGCCACTAATCCAATATTAACTCAACGTAGTAGCCAACCTCTACTTATCAACGAACTTGTGATCTGGTTTCCCTTGGAAACACGGCATTTCCAACAGTAACGAAAAATACCTTCACCCCTTTGTACCAATATCTCAAGACCACTTCCACCGTTTCGTATGCTTCTTCAGGCATCCCTTTCACTTCTAACTCCTGCCATCTGCAGTACTTTCAAATATCTATCTCCCACGTTTCCGCTTCTTCAACAAGTCCAAGTTTCTTTGAATAAGTGCTAATTCTACATCAATATCTTCTTCTTCGTACAACTTATTAGTTTCTTCCATACTACTACTAGACTCTGACTTTTCATCCATTTCTTCTTCTTCGTCTGTATGTCTCTCTTCAGCTGCCGCTAATCTCTTCCGTTCAACATCCCACCTAATTTGTCGATCCCTATTTCTTAAGGATCTTTCTAGTAGAGGCATATCTTCTCCGCTTGTTGAATAATCTCTAATTCTCCTCTGTCTTTTCACTTCTTTATCTCTTTGACTGTCCATTCTTCTTTTCGTTGCTTGTCTAGTATTTTTAAATGGAGCACCTATGTCTTCTTCCATACTATCATAATGAGTTTCATTCAGCCCTTCTTCTTCCATTCTTTTCGGAATTGTCTGTTCTTGAGTATCTTCGTAACTTGGATTTGCTAGCAACTGATTTTGTGCTGGTTCTTTTCTAAGACCTGGGGTTACTGTAGCTCCTCTGACAACCTGTTCATCCAAAAATTTCGTGTCCGAATAATAATTATTATTATAATTATTATTTTCTATCTCATCTTCATCTCTTCTTAAGTGTTCAACGTGTGCCCTTACTATATGTGCTGTGACCTGGTTCTTTATAATATACGATACATTACCTAGTTTTTCCAAAACGTAATACCCTGGAATCCAACGAGCATCAACCTTAGAGTTTCTTCTATGCTTCTTGTAATAAACTCTATCACCTACCTTAAACTCCTGTAATTTTGTATTTACATTTTTGTACTTTTTCTGTCTTTCCCTAGCTTTAATTATATTATTCCTTAATCTCACATGTGCTTTATGCATTTCCTGTATTATGGTCTCTTGAAATTCTTCACCCATATATTTCCGTCTAGGTTTTAATAGATTATCTATAGGTAGTATTGGTTCCCTCCCGTGTAATAAATAAAATGGTGAAAAACCCGTGCTCTCATTTTGATTTGCGCTAAGGGCAGGTCCCAAAAATAAATCCCAATCTCTGTCATGTTCATCAATAATCTTTGCCATAATGTCGTATAACGTCCGATGTTGACGCTCGTTTTTCGCATTTGAAGAAGGTCTATAAAATGAGGTCTTTATATGTTTTATATTTAAATCTTTTAATAACTTTTCGAATTTTTTATTTACAAACTCTCTACCATTATCTGTAAGTATACTTTGTGGGCAACTAAACCTTGGTACGAACTCTTGTAAAAAAATATTAATGACAGTATCCGCGCTCTTATCTGGAATTGCATACACCTCCGGCCAAAGACTGTAGACGTCTACTATATGAATTAAATACACATTTCCTGACAATGTCCTAGGATGTGGACCCGATATATCTAAACTAATCTTTTGCATTGGGAACTGAGGAATATCTGTGTCTTGTAAGGGAGACTTTATTGTTTTCATGTTCCTTAATCTGCATTTTTCACACGTATCTACATATTTGCATGTAGATTTAAACAAGTTTGGCCAATAATATTTACTTGTGAGTGCTTTCAGCAATTTATCTCTACCGAGATGTCCATTTTCATCGTGATATGCTTTTAAAAGTTCATTTTCTAAATGCTTTGGAATATATTTCCTTAGCTGTTCTTTCCTTTCACACATATAGTATAACTGTCCATCCTCTTGTAAAACCAAATAATTCCTTTTATATTTGTTATCATCTGTTTCTCGTAATTTTTCTTTTATTTGTATGACTTTTGGGTCCAACTCTTGTTCTTCTTTCATATTAAATTGTGCTACTTGTAGGTCTTCTTCTCTATGTTCAGACTCTTGATCCGATGGTAGACTATCAAATTCTTCCCTATTTATTATAGCAGAATCTAAAATATTTACTTGCCAATTTCGGTCGTCTATCTCTGGTTCAGCTTCATCTTCTGTATCTCCTGATGACTGTGGATATGGAATTCTAGACAATAAATCGGCGCATGTATTAATCCTACCTGGTATGTATTCAATTATCGCGTTGTACCCCTGTAGATTCAATGCCCACGTCTGTATTTTCCTGTTCTGCACTGGAGCTTCTAGAAAAGACTTTAAAGGCATATGGTCAGTTCTAATAACAAAATTTGCGTTATGTAAGTAGTAATTTAGTTTTTGAAGAGCTTAATGTATTGCGTAAGCCTCCTTCTCAATAGTCGTCCATTTTCTTTGTGATCTGCTAAGTTTATGCGACAAGAAGTAGATAGGCCTTTCATTTTTAACCCCTGGTATTCCAGACTCTTTTCCTTCATATGGTTGCACCAGACATGCTCCTACTGCATTGTCTGAAGCATCTGTGTACAGTATCAACTGTTTGTTTAAGTCTGGATGCGTCAACAGTGGTACCAGTGTTAAGCTGTTTTTTAAATACTCGAACGCTTTTTGACACTCATCATCCCACTTAAACCTAGCGTACTTGCCTGTTAAGTTTGTAATAGGTTCAGCTATCTTTGAAAACGCTGGGACAAACCGCCTGTAATACGCACATGTTCCTATAAAAGCGCGTACCTCCTTAACGTTAGTTGGAGCAGGTAACTCTTTAATAACCTTTATCTTGTCCTGGTCTGGTTGTATACCTTCTCTATTTATAATATACCCCAAATATTTTGTTTCTGTCTTTAAAAATTGGCATTTACTAAGCTTTAACTTCACATCATGCTTTCTTAACCTGTCAAATACTAGTCTAATATGTTTCAAATGATCCTCCACATTTCCTTTTGTATAAATCAATATATCGTCTATATAGGCTAGAGCGAACCTTTGCATACCTTCTAAAACTTCATTAATTAAGAGCATATAGTGAGATGGCGCAGTTTTAACTCCAAAAGGCATACGTAAAAATTCATAAGAACCCATATGAGTACAGAAAGCACTTTTCCTTTGCGCGTCTGCTGACATCGGGATACACCAAAATCCTGCTCTTGCGTCCAACGTCGTGAAAAATGTAGCGCCATTTAGCAACCCCAAAATATCATCTATCACTGGCAGTGGATATGCTACATTTTTAGTAATTTTGTTCAACGCCCGATAGTCGCAACAGAATCGACTCGAACCATCAGGTTTGGCCACAATTACCACCGGAGATGACCACTCTGATTTTGATCTTGTGATTATCCCTGCTTTCAACATTTCTTCTATTGCCTTTTCTACAATTTCTCTATTTCTTAAGGGAGTTCTATATGGTTTTAAGCTAATCGGCGGATGGTCTCCCGTATCTATCTCCATTGTTACCGTTTTTGTCTTACCCAACTCTAAATCACTAATTGCAAACACATCCTGATTCTGCTTTATAAGTTGTTCTAACACTTCCTTATTTTCTGGCGGAGCTTTTAACTGTGACAACAACTCTTGTTCCCTTGTTATTTTGTCTAGTGAATGTATTTGGGCTTTTTTTTTCTGGATGGATGGATCAATTCATCCATTCTGACATTCCCTCTTCTTCTGTGTCCGCGTCTGTCTTTTCCCCTTTCACTAGAAGTTTCTGAATAACTTGTTCCCGACACTTCTGCTCTATCCGTTGCCAATATGTCACTAATGTTATGATCTAGTTTGGCTATCACACATCCTCTGTATAATTTGATTTCTCTACCTGTGTTGTTGATAACCATCACTAGAAAGGTTAAGTGTTTATCTAACGCCATTATTCCATCCGGAACTTCCAAACCAGGCTCATCAATTATTTCCTCTTGTAATTCAGTGATTCTGACTGTGTTTCCTTCCACATAATATGGGTTTCTCTTCAGCTTCACTTGTATCAAATTAACCGACTGTGGTTTTAACGTCGTTGTCACTTTAACTCTAACTAGTGCTGATATATGCATGTCTTCTTGCATATCTATATAGACGTCCCTGAATTTTAATTTGTGTAAATCATAGAAAAGTCTTACTCCATTTTTTATTAAAAAATCTCTTCCTATTAACATGTTTCTATTTAAATCCTTCACTACATGAAAAAGGTGTCTTATGTTGATCCCTCCTAACTTAAAATTTATCATTGTTTGTCCAACTACTTGTAAATTCTGTCCAGTAACAGAGTGTAAATTATTATGACTCTTAAATACTCTACAATTTCTTACTATTTTGTATAGAAAACTTTCTTTTACTACACTAACCTGAGCTCCCGAATCAATTAATGTACGAACTCTATACTTTCCTATTTCTAATATACAAGAGCTATAATCTGTTTTATCTTCTATAAATTTCTTGACTTCATCTAGTTGAAAATATTCTCTGTTCGACCTATTATACCTGTTATTAACATATTCTCTAACCCTTGGGACCTTATTATTTACCCTCCTATCATAGGTCCTGTCTAATAGGTAGGGCGCCGATTTTCCTGTGTTCTTGTACCTGTAAAATTCCTGTGTCCATCTACAACATTCCTACTCACCCTATTATTGTCATGTCTACCCTGTGTATTCGACTGGACACGCCTGTTATTACAAAACCGAGAAACATGTCCCCGTTGACCACAAATCCAACAGACAATATTTGTACTATTTGTGTTAACTACTGTTTCTCTTGTAGGGTATCTCATATTTCTTCTTTCCTCGTTATCATGTCTATTTCTACCTTGTAACGTCTGTATACCTCCTCTCCTATTCCATCCGAATCTTGTTTGTCCTATTTCCATAGGTTCCTCAACTCTGTCGTCTCGATTACTTCCCACTTCTCGTCCTGTTCTTAATCTAAACCTACGTCTCAAATTTTCTTCTTGTACCGCGATATCCACCGCTTGTGATAACCTCTCAGGGTTTTCCCTCATCAACTTAAGTTTCAAACCATCAGATTTTATGCCATCTACAAAAATCCCCACTAACATCCTTTCCACCTCCTCTCCTCGTACATTCTGTCCTAAGAATGCTTCTTCAGCCAGGTTAATCAATCTATCGCTAAACAATTGTACCGTCTCTCCGTTATTTTGTTTAGCCTGCCTCAACACCGAAAATGCATGTTGTGGATCCGTTATTTCTGCATATTTCCTTGCTAGGTCTTCTTTGAATTGTTCCCACGTCTCATCTACTCTAGCCTCTAACTTTCTTCTTATATGATCCGAGACCGGTTCCGTTGCCGTCTGATAAGCCAGTCTCATTTTTTCTTCATCTGTTGCTGAGATTAAATAGGCATATTTTTCTATGGAAGTGACCCATTTCTTAAAGTCTCTGGCCTGTCCACTAAACTTCACAATTTCTGTTGCCATCCCTTGTTGTTTAATCACCATATTAAGCCGGCCTACTGCTGTTCCCACGCCTGTCAAAACCTGTGCCAAGGTGTCCTGTTCCGCCATGCTGAAATATACTGAAACAAAGCAAGCAAAGAACCACACAATTTCAACTTCTTAATTTAAGGAATACACTCACTTGTTTTGGAAAACTATAGTTAGTTTCTGGGTTTGAGAACCACACAATTTCACCTTCTTTTTGTTTCCTGACTCAAGCACGTACTTTCCTCGACTCGTTCGATCACCAGGAGCCTGTTTCAGTTGAAAAATCGGTCGCGGAGGTCAGGTAGTCTGTCTCTTCTCCCAAGTAATTTCGTCACGTCTCTAGGGATGCCGGGATAATCTTCAACCCCTGGTCGGGTCCCATCTGAGATATCTAGCCTTTGTTTTCACCCCGGGTGGGGCACATCATCGACGTCTTGAGATAGCGACAACGTAAGCGGCGATTTGAAATTAGCAAAACTCAGGCTATGGTAAGCCCTTTTTGAAACGCTAGAGTTCAGACAACGGCTATGACCAGCCCCTTGATAACGCTGAAGTTCAGACAACGGCTATGACCAGCCCCTTGATAACGCCAAAGTTCAGACAACGGCTATGACCAGCCCCTTGATAACGCCAAAGTTCAGACAACGGCTATGACCAGCCCCTTGATAACGCCAAAGTTCAGACAACGGCTATGACCAGCCACTTGATAACGCCAAAGTTCAGACAACGGCTATGACCAGCCCCTTGATAACGCCAAAGTTCAGACAACGGCTATGACCAGCCCCTTGATAACGCTGAAGTTCAGACAACGGCTATGACCTCTGTATTTGCAGATTACTGAACTGATTACTGAATTTTACTGGGCATCACTTCACACCACGTGCCGAGACTGTTTCTAGGAGTTATTTGACCGGAGCATGGAACAATAACAAGCGTCTCCCGACCTTGACAAAACCGATTGGAGAAAAGGTCTGTTCTAAATACCTTCTTGTTTAGGCAGTCTGGTCTGGATCCTTGGAAGGTTTCCTAGTACTTCGCGTGGTGACCGGGACGGCCAAATCCAGTATCGTGGTTAGACGGCACCATTTCGTGTCCTATACCAGTGTATATGAACACGCAAGTCAGATTTTAGTTGACAGTATCAAGTTTATTTGTACTTGATGACCAAGGGTTGATGTTAGCTTCCACTCAAGTCAAAGGCCGGATCTTAACTTCCCTTGCCAACACAATACGTCACGATTGAGCATCTCTCACCCTTTCACTCTCGATGCTCAATCGTGCTGTATCTGTTTCCCACTAGATTCTAATAATACCCCAGTACTCTTCCCTTACTGTTACAGGTGTTCTCTCTTTTTTTTTCGTGTTAACTGATGTAACATTTTGTGGTGTTAAATGTGATAGTCTTATATATAAAAGGCGATCTCCGCCCATCTGTATGTATGTATGTATGTATGTATGTATGTATGTATGTATGTATGTATGTATGTATGTATGTATGTATGTATGTATGTATGTATGTATGTATGTATGTATGTATGTATGTATGTATGTATGTATGTATGTATGTATGTATGTATGTATGTATGTATGTATGTATGTATGTATGTATGTATGTATGTATGTATGTATGTATGTATGTATGTATGTATGTATGTATGTATGTATGTATGTATGTATGTATGTATGTATGTATGTATGTATGTATGTATGTATGTATGTATGTATGTATGTATGTATGTATGTATGTATGTATGTATGTATGTATGTATGTATGTATGTATGTATGTCCTTTATACGTTCGCGAACGGCCCATCCGATTGAGATGAAATTTTCTACACGTCTTCCTTTCATTCCAGAGCTGCCAACTGTGATATTTTGTTAGTGTGAAATCGCCTGATTACTCAGTATTATTTCATTTTTCATTTTTCATCATAATTTAATATATCTCAGGGGACCTAACTCTGTAAAAGTTATTTCAAGGGGCATAACTTTTCTGTATAACTTATAGTCATATTGTGGCATCGTTTTCAAAGATTTATAAACTCTTTGTCCATAGTTATATACCGGCATATGAGTTATAATAAATAATGATACAATCTGTAAGGCATTTTCAAAGTTTTCATAAAAATAATGCACAATGTATAACATTGTAACTCATCTTATTTTGCTTAAGAAGTTACTGTAGTCATGCAGGTGATTAGAAAGAGTTTTCATTAAAAATAATGGATGGTGTGTGGAAGGACATTCTTTTAAGTTACTTTTTTTGTTGTATGAATTTAATGAGAACTTATATGACTACTTATATGAATTAAATGAGATGCTCCCCACCATGGACTGGGCGAAGCCGGACAGGGTCAGGCAGACAGATAGACAGACAGACAGACAGATAGACAGTCGGGAACAGGAACTTATATGACTACTTATATAAATTAAATGATGCTTCACACCAGGAGCTGGGCGATGCCGGGCCGGGTCAGACAGACAGACAGACAGACAGACAGACAGACAGACAGACAGACAGACAGACACACAGATAGTCGGGAACGGGAACTTATATGACTACTTATATGAATTAAATGAGATGCTCCCCACCAGGAACTGGGCGAAGCCGGGCAGGGTCAGGCAGACAGATAGACAGACAGATAGACAGTCGGGAACGGGAACTTATATGACTACTTATATGAATTAAATGAGATGCTCCCCACCAGGGTCTGGGCGAAGCCGGGCAGGGTCAGCTAGTCTTATATATAAAAAAGGATGTGTGTGGGTGGGTGGGTGTGTATGTCCTTTATACATTCGCGAACGGTCCATCCGACTGAGATGAAATTTTCTACACGTCTTCCTCTCATTCCAGCGCTGCCACCTGTCATATTTTTTTTTCTTCTTCCTCCTCCTCCCTCCTCACCCTCCCTAAATACGTACGTAAATATATGATGATGATGATGATGAAAGAATCCCCGAACCAAAACGCTAGGAAAAGCGAAGAAAATGACGTGACTACACAGAATCGTCACACGGCAATCATCATCATCATCAAGTGCCGTGCCGGCTGGCGTAGGCATTCATGGCTCTCCATAGATCACGGTCTTTGGTTTTCTGGATCAACTCTGCTGCTGATATTCCTCCATGCCACGGCAATATCAATAACAATTCATCTTTTTATGTGTAAGGAAGTTATCTACAGTCCTCCTCTTCCTCCTCCCTTTCCTTCCTCCCCTCCTCATTCTCCCTCCTACTCGCTCCTCCCTCCTCTCCCTCCTCCTTCCTCCTTATCCCTCCGCCTCCTCCCTCCTCCTCCTCTCCCCTCCTTCCCCTCCTCCCTCCTCCTCCCTTCTTCTCCTTCCTCCTTCTCCCTCCTCCTCCTCCTCTCCCCTCCTCCAATTCCTACCCTCTTCCGCTTCCCCTCCCCCCTCTCCCTCCTCTTCCTCCTCCATCCTCCTCCTCCCTCTTCCTCCTCCTCCTCCCCTTCCTCCTCCTTCCTCCTCCTCCCTCCTCCTCCCTCTTCCTCCTCCTCCTACCTCCTCCCTCCTCCTCTCTCCTCCTCCCTCCTCCCTTTTCCTCAATCTTCCTCCTCCCTCTACCTAACCCCTACTCCTCCCTCCTCCTTCCTCCACATCCCTCCTCCTCTCCCCTCCTCCTCATACTACCCTCTTCCTCTTCCCCTCCCCCTCCTCTCTCTCCCTCCTCTTCCTCCTCCATCCTCCTCCTCCCTCTTCCTCCTCCTCCTCTTCCTCCTCCTCCTCCTCTTCCTCCTCCTCCCTCCTTCCTTTTCCTCCTACTCCTACCTCCTCCCTCCTCCTCCTCTCTCCTCCTCTCTCCTCCTTCCTCCCTCCTCCTCCTCCCTCTACCTCCTCCCTCCTCCTCCCTCCACCTCCTTCCTCCACATCCCTCCTCCTCCCTCTTCCTCCTCCTCCCTCTTCATCATTCCTCCTCCTCCTCCCCCTCCTTCTCCTCCCTCCTCCCTCCTCCTTCTCCCTCCTCCTTCTACCTCTTCCTCCCTTCTCCTTCTCCCTCCACCTCCTCCCTCCTCCTCCTCTCTCCTCCTCCCTCCTCCCTCCTCCTCCTCCCTCCTTCTCCCTCCGCCATGCTCCTCCTCCCCTCCTCCTCCTGCGTTCTCCTCCTCCTCCCCTCCTCCTCCTGCGTTCTCCTCCTCCCTCCTCCTCCTTCTCCCTCCTTCTCCCTCTTCCTCCTCCCTCTTCCTCCTCCTTCTTCCTCCTCCCCCTCCTCCCTCTCCCTCCTTCTCCCTCCTCCATCCTCCTTCTCCCTCCTCCTAATACCTCCTCCTCTCTCCTCCTCCTCTTCTCTCCTCCTCCTTCATCCTCCTTCCTCCTCCCTCCTCCTCCCTCTTCCTCCTCCTCCCCCTCCTCCCTCCTCCTCCTTCTCTTCTTTCCCCCCTCCTCCTTATAATCCCTCCTCCTCCCTCCTATTCCTCCCTACTCCTCCTCCTCCCTTCTCCTCCCTCCTCCTCCTCTCTCCGCCTATCTCTTCCTCCTCCCTCCTCCTCCTCTTCCTCCTACCTCCTCCCTCCTCCTCCTCCTCCTCCTCCCTCCTCCCTTTTCCTCCCTCCTTCTCCTCCCTCTACCTCCTCCCTCCTCCCTCCTCCTCCTTCCTCCACATCCCTCCTCCTCCCTCTTCCTCCTCCTCCCTCCTCATCTTTCTTCCTCCTCCTCCTCCTCCCTCCTCCCTCCTCCTTCTACCTCTTCCTCCCTCCTCCTTCTCCCTCCACCTCCTCCCTCCTCCTCTCTCCTCCTCCCCTCCTCCCTCTCCCTCTCCTTCTCCCTCCTCCTCCTCCCCCTGCGTTCTCCTCCTCCCTCCTTCTCCCTGCTCCTCCTCCTTCTCCCTCTTCCTCCTCCCTCTTCCTCCTCCTCCCCCTCCTCTCTCTTCCTCCTTTCTCCTCCTCCTCCTCCCTCCTCCTCTCCTCTCTACTCCTCCTCCTCTCTCCTCCTCCTCCCTCCTCCTCCTTCCTCCTCCTTCCTCCTCCTTCCTCCTCCTTCCTCCTCCTCCCTCTTCCTCCTCCTCCCTCCTCCTCCCTCCTCCTCCTTCTCCTCTTTCCCCCTCCTCCTCCTAATCCCTCCTCCTCCCTCCTCCTCCCTCCTATTCCTCTCTACTCCTCCCTCCTCCTCCCTCCTCCTCCTCTCTCCGCCTATCTCTTCCTCCCTCCCTCCTCCTCCCTCCTCCTCCCTCCTCCACCCTCTTCCTCCTCCTTCCTCCTACTCCTCCTTTTTCTTCTTCTTCTTCTTCTTCTTCTTCTTCTTCTTCTTCTTCTGCTTCTGCTGCCCCTGCTCCATTTACCCAAGTTAATTGTTGGGGGAATATGTAAAGATCTTT
This sequence comes from Cepaea hortensis, assembly GCA_963921405.1. NCBI lineage: Eukaryota > Metazoa > Mollusca > Gastropoda > Stylommatophora > Helicidae > Cepaea > Cepaea hortensis. The sequence continues at coordinate 161,352,284 of OY992877.1, read as the reverse complement.
CAAGTGCTCTTTCTAATGCTTTTTGTAAGTTGGGCTTCGTTTATCTAAGGTTGTTCTAACCGCAACCAATAAATGATTAGACAGACAGACAGACAGACAGACAGACAGACAGACAGACAGACAGACAGACAGACAGAGAGGGAGGGACAGACAGACAGACAGACAGATAGTCGGGAACGGGAACTTATATGAATTAAATGAGATGCTCCCCATCAGGGGCTGGGCGAAGTCGGGCCGGGTCAGATAGACAGACAGACAGACAGACAGACAGATAGACAGACAGACAGATAGATAGTCGGGAACGGGAGCTTATATGACTACTTATATGAATTAAATGAGATGCTCCACACCAGGAGCCAGGCGATGCCGGGCAGGGTCAGACAGACAGACAGACAGACAGACAGACAGACAGACAGACAGACATGAACGGGAACGGGAGCTTATATGACTACTTATATGAATTAAATGAGATCCTCCCCACCAGGGACTGGGCGAAGCCGGGCCGGGTCTGCTAGTGTTACATAAAGTTAACATCAACTCTGGAGGAGAGCAGAATGTGGCAGGATAAATTCACGTCCTCAGATACCCAGGAGTGAGGTTATTTCCTCTCTTAAGTGCGGTGACTTTCCTGGGGCTCCGGTCCTTCTACCAGGAAACCTGTTTCATATCTATTAGAACCTTTCTATACAATCGGTCTCCACCCCTAGGGAGTCTTATGAGCCATTTCTGGTTTTCTGTTGTAGTCGGGCTTATTGGATAGGGATATCTTACTCCCTGTTTCGAATCTACTTAGCCACAATGGGGAAGATTCACGTGTTGTACCTTTATGTTCTTAATACTGTTAAGCATTTGCATTGCTATGGCCAGCCTCTGTCTGAAATGTGTTGAGCAGTCCTCACTTGTTAAAGTAATATATGTTTTAGAAAATGCGTCTTTCCCGTGGCAACAAGTGGATGTGTCGTGGACCATTTCACAATCACCAAAGAAGAAAATTGGGCTTTTGAGCTCAGTTGTTACAGAAAATATCGTGAACCTTCTGTCGTGCTGGTAATATGAGTCATCTGTCTGGTGGCTATAAGTGCGTCTTGTAAACCTCTTGGTCTCAACACAGCGTGTGTCTGTGAAGGTATTTGTTTAATGGCCCGCCTTCCTTCGCCAGTCTGTCAGCCTCATTTTTCAAGTATTTTGCAATTTCAGAAAATCGAAACAATGTTTTCCCGTAGTGGATTTGAATAATGAAGATACAAACAATATAGGAGACCTTTGGGAATACGTTCATCATCCATTCGAGATACGTGGCCCAGTCACCGGAGGCGTCTCTCCTTGAGGAGAAAGTACACTATGGTAATTTCCGCTCTTTCAAGCACCTATATGTTTGTAATATTGTCTTTCCAAGATATACCCACGAGACGTCTCAAACATCTCACGTGGAATTAATTCAACTTTCTTTCCTGTCGTGAGTACAAGGTCCAGGATTCAGACCCATAGAGTAGTGTGCTTTATATACTTGAACTTTTGTACGCTCTGTTAGTCTATTGTTGTCCCAAACTCTCTTAGTCAGGAAGTATTGTGGCTGCCTTTCCAATTCGTCTGTCGTTTCTGTCTCTACGGAAAGATTATCTGATATTATCACCCCAAATACGCAAACTCATGGACAACCTTCAATTCGTAATTAGAAATTTTGATTGATGGGGGAGCATCAGCATCTTGTTCTATCACCCGTGTTTTATTTAGACTGATGGTAAGCCCACAACCTCTGCAGGCGGCTGCTAAACGATCTATGAGCCGTTGCAGATCTTCTGCTGCATGAGTATCAGTGCTGCATCGTCTGCAAAAAGTAGTTCTCTTATGCATCTTGATTTTATTTTGGTCTTTGCCTTGAGTCTTGATGGGTTAAAAAGTGTGCCATCAGATCTTTTAGGAGGTATATGCCTTCGGTGGCAGTCCAAAATGCCTGCCTTAAAAGAAAGGTGTAGAAGATACCCAAACGTATTGGAGCAAGCACGTAGCCCTGCTTTACTCCGCTGCTGATGCTGAATGACTGGGATGTTCAGCCATCAAATAAAATGATCCCCTGCATGTTTTTGTGAAATGATTTCACAAGTCTTAGCAGGGTGGGTGGACATCCTGCCTTCTCAAGGATCTTAAAGAGGCCGCCCTTTCACGAAGTCAAATGCCTTTATAAGCTCGATGAACGCAATATATCTTATATAATAACTTCCTCTGCTCTCTGCACTTCTCTTGGAGCTGCCTGAGTGAGAAACTCATATAGACAGTAGGCCTGTTGGGTCTAAATACATACTGTGATTCGGGGTAGATTCTTTCAGCAAGAATGTGTATTCTTTTTAGGATGTGTGTGTGTGTGTGTGTGTGTGTGTGTGTGTGTGTGCGCGCGCGTGTGTGTGTGTGTTGCGTATCCCTTACGGAACGTTGCAGTTAACACTATAAAAAGCTGCTGTTGATGTACTAGGCAAGTGTTACGTTCAGTAGTTTGCCATTGCTTTCTGAACGACCGGCTCCCATACCAGCACGTTATAACACAACGCGACATGGTCTGCTGCACAAATCGGTCGCAGCTGAGCTTCGAAAACCTGGTACCCGGCTCACGAACCGCGTTAGCAAGCCTTTGGCCACGGAAAGATCGGTTTTTTAGGATTTTTTTAAGGATTACTCAAACGAAAATCTTGCCTGTGATGCTGAGGAGGGAAATGCCGCGATAGTTGTTGCAGTCGCTTCTGTCACATTTGTTTTTATAAATGGTAACAATGTTTGCATCCCTCATATCTTGTGGTACTGATTTTTCTTTCCAGCAGAGCTGGATATAGCATACAGTTATGGGATGATTGTTTCTTTGTCACATTTGGAATACCATCTTTTCCTGGTGCCTTGTCGGATTTGAGAGTGTCTAGTGCTTCGCTGATTTATGTGACGCACGGTTTGTTAACCAATGTTTTCTCTGATGGTGATGTTTTATACACTGAGAATGCATGTCTCTTTACTTCCAGGACTGGGAGCATTTCTCCAGAGTGTGCTTTAAATCAGTCGGCTGACTTTCTTTGCTTCTTGCCAAATGTTGATATTATAGATGGTGTATTATAGATGGTGTCGCGCAAATGACTTCATCTCTCTGTGGCAGTTCTATTTGTTGGGCCAGGCAGAGAGCCCCGGGCAGAGCCTGAGTGAATTTATTGACCTTTTCCTTGATTTTGGTGCCGTGGATGTTAATGCGTGGTCTTCTTTCAGTTCTGTTTCTGTAGATTCTCTTAGACTTTATCTTCCCCTTGCTGGAAAGGAGTGAAAGATCGGTGTGACAGTCAGCACTATGATAGCTGCGAGTCCGCCGTACATTGCGGAGATTGCTGCGTTTAGTGAGCACCAGGTCGAAGTGGTGCCAGTTCTTTTATCTGGGGTGCCTCCATGACACCTTGTGTTGTGGTTTTGTGTCGAAGAAGGTGTTGGCAATTTATAATAGCTGCAGAATTCCAAGAGGCGTTGTCCATTGTCATTGATCTTCCCAACGCCAAACTGTCCTAGACATGAAGGCAAGATTTGTGGTCGGGGCCAACACCGAGGTTGAAATCTCCAAAGATAGAAAGATGTTGCTTCTCTGGTGTTTCACTGACCACTTTGCTAAGGCCGTCATAAAACTTATTGTTAGATTCTGATGCTGCGGTTAGTGTTAGGCCGTAGACGCTTATAATACTAACTGGGCCTGCCTCTGTCTGGAGTTGGAGCTTCAGTATTCTTTCAGTGCCATCACTTGGTGGTATGATAGCAAAGCCAACTCCATGCTCCCTGGTCTCTCCGCACAACTTGCCATGCCAGTAGAAAGTAAAGTCCCTTTCCTTGATTTTTCCATATTCTGAGAGTCTGGTCTCTTGCAGGGCGACAATGTCTATCCCTAGTCTGAGCAGTTCTTTGTTTATCACTGCTGTTTTACGGGCATTGACAATCTCAGTTAGATCGACTGAGATGCTAGATGTCATGGTTCTTACTGAAAACATATGGGGGAAAGAGGAAAGGAAATAAATAAGTAGATGGAGAGAAAGCTCATCCGCTCAATGTATTGCTGACCTTGCAGTGATATAAAGTATAGACCCGCAACGCATGGACGCTAGAACCCGTGTGACCGTGTGACGCCCGTGTGTTGCCGGGGCCCATGCGGGGGAGCAAAGAATAATAACACTATTGCCTACCATGCATGTCGTAAGAGGCGACTAAGGAGGATATGGTTCCGTCGCCCTGATACTGAGTGAGTTCGTGGCGCGACACTGTGAGCTGTGAGTTTCACGTGGAATTCTTTTACATCTGTCCGCGGTTGTCTGTAGTGTGAACTGCATGTTCGGAACGATGGCGGCGGGCTGTTGCTGGATTGACTGGTTTGCCTTTTCGGTCTCACGAGTGCATTTTTCAGGAGATTCCTGGGAGTCGCCACTGGAGCTACGAAGTTCGTGCTTTCGGCGGGTTGTCCTGCGGAAAGAGACCAAACCATATGTGATAAAACCCGGGTCAATGAAGTCTTTCTGGTGACTGCCGTTTCCATCGACGATGAACTGTATTTTTCATGGAGGTCTTTTGTGTTGGCATTCTGTAGGCGGCATTATGCACAGTGTACCTGTGCGGGCTGTTGGCTTGTCGATACCCCTGTCTATTCCATTGTTCACATTGGACAGTGAGAAGCATTTTGTGTGGTATTCACTGGCACAGGAACGGAGCAATATGGGGACGACCCGTTGCCGTGATGTTGGAACCACGACTAACTAACTAACTAACTAACCCGTGTGGCCAAGTCAAGTACACCGAATGTAACGAGCACGGCAAACCGAGATCATATCCCTAAACCAGACAGGACATGATGCAGTGAAAAGGCCATAACCTAAATCTCAACAGAGGCACCAACACAAAACATAAACAATGGTATGAATAAGTTGACAGTGACATTGACCAGAGCTGGGTCCCAGGCATATGCTCGACAGCCGCAGCCGGAGAGCCACTCCCAACAGCGGGCTTACAAATCTGTTAATCAATATTTTCATGAATCTCCTCAATCCTTTCTGGGCTTGTTCATCCATTTACTGCGCCGTGGACCATACAGACCAGTCTTGGTCAGATTTAGGGACTCTGCTCAGGTCTGGTGGCTAAGGAAGGCGGATCAAGCCTCCTTCTTTCTAATGGTATGAGCATATATGCTCCTCAAACTGCGGCTGCTTGTAATCGGAGAGGCGGGGAAACTGGCGCACTTGGCTTATATAGCTACGCCAACACAACATCCCATGTTAAATTTCGCGTTTTACCAGCGCATCATAGGGTATGTTCCAGCATCATCTTGCAGTGTCATGGCGATCTGCCACATTACATTCCATGTCTCCAGCCTTATGGCCGATTTTCTTTTTTTATTGTTGTCAGATGTATAATTTGCTGTTCATGTGTCAGGATTTTGTCCCTAAGCTCCACACACCTTCAGGAGCAAATGAACCGTGGCGAGACAGCACCTTATTGGCGGCGGGGGGGGGGGGGGTGTCCAGCTTAGGCGGGAGGTAGTTGTCTAGTGAAATACATTGATTCTCAAACAGTCGGAAGCAATCTCTGGCGCCTTGCTCTACGCCAGTCGAGCATGTATACTTATAACCAGTAACTGCTGCTTCCCGTGTTGTTTCACTACTGTTACAGTGTTGAAGTCACTTCTCTGGGCACAAGCCTGGGCAATGGAATGCAAAGAATAAGCTGTTGCCCCGCAGCAAATTCCCCTCTCCACGTCATCGATGTTGACCAATGGAAAGGTAGTAGCCAATGCAACTTGGCATTGGTGCCGTCGCAGGAGTTGCCAGAACTATATTGCTTGCAACATGGAACTGCTTTAGGGACCCCATCACCGGATTTGTCCTCTTGGTTTAATCCCGAAGCCTTTCCCGTGTGATAATACCCGCAAGGTAGCGGAGGTTTGAAATATAGAATTCCCTCTCTTAGAGAGGATACCAACCGAGGTTGATGAGCCTCCTCTGCCCGGGAATCAATAAGAAGGGAAGTCTACCATTCTTCTTTCCTGGCAGTGACCATACTGATCAGATGACTGTAGCGATTGTCTCCAATGAGAGATCAATTCTTCCCACCGTGGCTGACTTGAAACCATAACCAACAACTACCTGTCGGCTGCTCCCAAGTCCGATTCACCATCTGCTCCCGTGGCTTCATGTTACCCTGTTGGGGGTGGGGGATAAACGGGTACTCCACTTTGCTCTTGCCCAAGGGTGTCCCGTAAGCTAGAGGAAGGAAGGAGGCGCCTTACTTCTACTTTGATAGGAGATACCCCTACCTCGCTACCCATCTCACTAGAACAACAGTTTATCCGCGATGTTAGTAATTACTACCTGGCAAATGTTTCCAGCTTCAAGCTTCCGCCTGAAGGAGGCCCAAAGAAAGAGATCACGTCTTACGTCGAGGAATATACAGATGGAATTATCAAAGTTCTGCTAAAACCAAGTATGTATGTTAGAGCTGGATAATGTTCCTACTCCTTCACGATACCCTGTTTGGAGAACTAAACGGGTACTCAACCTTGCCCAAGGATGTCCCCGAAGGCTAGCGGAGGGAAGGAGAAGCCTTATTTCTCCTTTGATTGGGGATCCCCCTACCCCGCTACCCATCTAACTAGAACAGCAGTTTATCAGCGATGTCAGTAATCATTACCTGACCATGGTTTCCAAATTCAACTTTCGGCTGAAGGTGGCCCAGAAAAAGAGATAAATTCTTACGTGGAGGAGAATACAGACGGAATAATCAAAGATCTGCTAAAACCAAGTGCGTATGTTAGAGGTGGATAATGTTCTTACTCCTTCACGTTACCCGATTTGGGAGGTAAAACGGGTACTCCACCTTGCCCAAGGGTGTCTAGTAGGCTAGCGGAGGGAAGGGGGCGCCTTACTTCTAGATTGATAGGGGGGATACCCCTACCCCGCTCACTAAAACAGCAGTTTATTAGCGATGTCAGTAATTACTACCTGGCCAAGGTTTCCAGCCTCAACCTTCAGGCTGAAGGAGGCCCCCTTCCCCGCTTCCCATCTTGCTAGAACAGCAATTTATTAGCGATGTCAGTAATTACTACCTGACCAAGGTTTCCAATTTCAACGTTTTGAATGAAGGAGGCCAGAAGAAAGAGATAAATTCTTACTTTGAGGAGAATACAGATGGAATGATCAAAGATCTGATAACACCATGTACGTTGTGGATAATGTTGGATAATTGTGGTTACGGTTGATCAGAAAATAATGTTACATGCTATTTTTCTCATTTCAGAATAAATTCGCTGCTTCTACTTCTGTTCTTTTTTACCTTCTTCGTATGACCACAACCACTACTACTGTCGTCATCACTTTCACTGCCATCACCACCACCACTTCTATTATCATCACTATTACCACCACTGTCACAGATACCACCATAACCAGTACCATCATAAAATTTGCTATCAACACTACCACCACTACTACTACTACTACTACTACTACTACTACTACTACTACTACTACTACTACTACTACTACTACTACTACTACTACTACTACTACTACTACTACTACTCCTACATCCTACTACTACTACTACTACTGCTGCTGCTGCTGCCGCTACTACTACTCCTACTACTACTACGACTATTACTGCTATTACGACTACTACTACTACTACTACTACTACTATTACTACTACTACTCCTGCTAATACTGCTGCTTTACGACTACTACTACTACTACTACTACTACTACTACTACTACTACTACTACTACTACAATTACTACTATTACTACTTCTGCTACTACTACTACTATTACTATTACTACTACTACTACTACTACTACTATTACTATTACTACTACTACTACTACTAATACTAACTACGACTACTCCCACCATCACTACTACTACCACTACAACTACTATTGCTACTGCTACTACTGCTGCTGTTACTACTACTGCTGCTGCTAATACTGCTGCTGTTGCTGTTGCTACTACTACTATTAGTTAGTAATAACTACTACCACTACTGCAGGCTTGTCATACAACGCAAGTAAAAGCTACAATAGCTAAATGTATATAGAACAGCAAAGGCTATTTATTAACCAGAGCACACATGAACACCTCAATCATCATTTCCGAAGTGAGTGTGTGTAGATTTACAATATTCATTCAGGAATGATAGTCGAAGTATGTAATGCACCCTTTAATGTTTAAATGTCCTTATTTTAAACGGGTGGTACAGATCTTGAGGGGTTCCTGGTCACCCAGGCAAGAACTTCACTGCCTTTAATACAGCTGCCAGCTCGAATATCACACTTGTAGTCTTGAGGGCAACAATGGGCGTGGTCAGCACAACACACCGCCTGTAAAATACATGCTCAGAGTTATATATATATATATATATATATATATATATATATATATATATATATATATATATATATGTGTGTGTGTGTGTGTGTGTGTGTGTGTGTGTTTGTGTGTGTGTGTGTGTGTGTGTGTGAAGACAATATAAAATACGTGTTAAATTTATATAGGGAAAGTCATCACTTGTCATCATCATCCGCCTCCTCCATCTCATCATCATCAGGTGCCTTGTTGACTGTCGTGGGATGTCTGACTTCTCCACATCTTGCAATCTTCAGCAACATGTATCAGTTCGTGTGATAACATTTTTCAGTGATATGTCAATAGCTGTCAGGAATCTGCCCTCGCTGTCTTCCTCTATCTCTCTTTCCATAAATCAGTCTACATGTCAGCCTATGTTTCAAATGATCCCTTCTCATAAGATAGCCAAAAATGATGACTGTCTTGTTTTATACTTGTGATAAGTTGTCTTCGTGTCTTAGCCTCCTTCAAACCATTTATATAAGTATGACTTATTTTGGCTGCCCAAGGAGTTATCAGCATTCTTCTGTACAACTATATCGCTGAGCTTTCCAGGTGGGCGGGAGTCTTGTTGAATAATTCTTCAGTATTCACGACCACATTTTAAAACTGGTGAACAAAAGTTAATTGCATATCCTTTACAGGACGTCGCAGTTAACCCTAGCATGACTTTTTGTGATTTCTTGGCAAGTTTACGTTCAGTAGTTTGCCATTGCTTTTAGAACAACCGGTACTCATACCTGTATGAAACCAGTGCAAAACGGTCTGCTGTCAAATCGCCCGCAGCTGTGTTTCGAAATCGGTATGCGAGATTGCGAATTGTGCCCGTAACCCCTTCAGCACAGTGTCGGCTGATGAACAAAATGTACAAATATTCTGTTTTGCTTACCTCCAATGATATGCATTTATTGTTCACGAATTTGTTCCTTTTATAAAATACCGTTTCGTTTTTTTTTTTTTTTTTGTAAATGTCTGTGATACATCTTCTGTCAGATGTTATCCGTATTCCGTAATAATTGTATGTACCTGTCTCAAGCGCACACACCTGACTTTCATTATGTATCTGGGTATGGCCCGTTTCTTTGATATTACTATCACTTGTTTTCCTACTATATAAGCTGAAGTCCATATTTTCACTTTCTACAACCACTGTATTGATCATATTCTGTAGTGCCTTCTGACTTTGTTGCTATCAAGACGATGTCATCAGCAGAGAATAAATTGTTTATATTATATGTATTATATATAGTGTATATATATAGTATATATATATTATATAAAGTGTTTATATTATAAACACAAATGGCGATCCATGGTACGGTTTCTACAAATCTCATTGTATGTGCTCATTGTATAATGAAAACAAATCATGGGCAGTGCACATCCTTGTCCAACTTTCTATGTGATCTGAAATGTTCTTAAGTAGTTGTCGATTCTTGCAGCTGATGTTTGCTGCCAATATATGATCTTTATTATTCGCAAATCTTTACCATCTGTGTTTAATTGTTTTTATTTGTTTTAAGCGTGGCGAAGGTGTTACGGCCTCAGTTCGTAACCCCCCATACCGACGTTTGAAACACAGCTATGGGCGATTTGGCAGTAGACAGCCTTATGTTGTTGTTGTTTTTTTTTTTTTTTTGTTTTTTTTTTTTTTTTTAATGGTATGGGTACACGTCGTCCAGAAAGCAATGACAAACTACTGAATGTATACTTGTCCAGAAATGACGAACAGCCAAAAATTGCCGAGGATGACTGTTACGTCCTGTAAAGGATATGCAACTAACTTTTTTCCACGCCTTATAAATTATTGGTATATGGTGCTAACCTATAAATGTTTGTAGACTAATCTGCATTCGACGGGTGACATGGTCAATATTACAGCGGCCGTCTTTATTTTCCAGAACGTTTCCATGTACCAACCTTAGATTGGGTCATCCTATTAGCACAGACAATTTGTTTCTGTCTTAGAAGTCCATCCTCGACGGAAATTCGAACACGTGATCACCAAACCGACAGGTAAACGTGCTAACCACTTCGCTACAATGGCTGCCATTGTCTTAATTGCCGATGTCTTCATTTGTTAAGCTGTCAAATATTTTTGTGTGTTCTAGGTAGCGTAAGCCGGTCTCTCTGGCTGTGGGGTTACAACACTTTCTCTCTGTAATCCCGTTTATCACGCAGAGTCTCGTAGCGGAGCGAGAGCTGAGGCGGTTCGACACCCGCTCGTGACTTGCGGGATGCTGAGCCGGCCGCTCAGAAAGCAATGGCAAACTACTGAGCGTAATCTTGCCATGAGATCAACATACAGCTGAAAGATGCTGGTGTTGACAGCTAAGTCCTGTAAAGGATATGCTAAAAAAAAAAAAAAAAAGGTAGCGTAAGAACATAACTGTTTTTAGGTCTTTGTCGCTTCCTATTAGTGTATTGTAAGTGTGGGTGGGTGGTGGGTGTGGTTGTGGGTGAGTGTATGTGTGGGTGAGTGTGTGTGTGTGTGTGTGTGTGTGTGTGTGTGTGTGTATGTTTGTATCGTGTATAAGGTAAAGAACCCCGTTTCACGTGTGGATGCCTGTTTGTATGTGATGCTAGCACCGATTGTTTGTAGATAGACTAATCGGCACTCTATGGGTTATGTGGTCGATTTTGAGCCGGCCGCCTTTACTTCCCAGACCTTTTCACGGTGTCAATTTTAGGCTGGATGAACCTGGCAGTCTAGGTTAGTGAAACCAAACCCGAGGTATTCGCAACATTTCTCACATAAGTCATAGCTCTGTCGCTTCCAAGCGTGTCCTGATTTGTTCATTCACATTCCAAGATTCATTGCCACACAGAGGAATAGGTTCTATATCACATTTGAGTACTCTCTCATATTTAACGCGAGCAGCTTATTACGTACATAAGATTCTTCTATTCATATTCTGGAATGTCGCTTTCGCCAGGTCTATTCTGCTCCTAGTTTCCGTTGCACATCTTCCTTCTGATGTTATGATTAGATATTTAAATATATTTTATAGATATTTATTTTTAGATATTTTATTGACTTGTTAAGCACTGCCCCTGCTATTGTAGTATCACATTTCAGTGTTATCTTTTTCTTTGAAGAGACACATGTTTCTTTTTTTCTTTCATTTTGATATTCAAGGAAAGTGTTGTTTTGCACTCTCTATCACTACTGGATGTGTGGATGTATGAAGGACAAGGATCATGTTCACTGCTGATCTTCCAGCCCGAAACCCACACTGAGACTGGATGAAGACGTTCAGCCAGCCTTGCAGTTTTGTTAGAATTACGTTTACGAAATCTTTACCACACATACTCAATGAAGAAATACCTCTTTAGTTAATGCAGTAGCTGTTGCCACCTTTGTTCTTATACTTTCTAACAGTGGCATAAGAGTACATTTAATGATGATAACAGTGTGTTCTTGCAGCGTTTGATCAAGTCTGGTGGAACTCAAAATGTTTTTTTTTTCTTTTTTGTGAAGGGCCAGGCTGTCAATATCCTTTTCAAGTTTATTGGGTGTTTGTTCTATATCAGTTTCGTCATGATTGAGATTTAGTCATTGTCAGTCACAGATTCTATCCCAGGTAACCATTCTTCCTGGATGACAACTATGTCAACGCGCAGAACTTTTATTTTGTTATTCATCCTGACATTATGAATACTTTGGAGGTTTTCTTAGAAGTCAGTTTCCAAGGCTCGGCTATTCCAACTTCCTAGCTTTATTCTTGGTTTGTCTGTTGCAGACCGAAGCGGGTGGTAGCTGTCCTTTGAGGTTTGCGATTTATCCCAATACCGGAAGTGATCCTGGCGCCATGATCTACGCCATTCGAGCGTGTGACTTATAATCGGCAACTTCTACTCCCCATATTGTGCAGATCGTAATGGTGATGTTGGAGTGTGTTTTCTATGGCGAAGGCTTGTGCACGCCTGTTTTTAAGACAAGCTGTAGCCCAAGTATCTTGTTCTCTCCCTCAAGTCATTGACGGTTCCAAAGGAATAATGGTAGCCATTTCAATTTTGTATGAATGATATCGCAGGTGTTGCCAGAATATTGTTTAGATCAAGATTACATTACTGTAGGTTTTATCTCTGCATTTGTCCTCAGGGTTTGCTCCCAAAGCCTTTCCCACGTACAGGTGACCTACAAGAGAGCAGGCGTTTGGAATCAGTTACTTTCTCCAATAATTACTACCAACTAAGGTTGCGAATCACATCTGCCAAAAGCAACTGGGTATTTGAAGGTGCCATTCACTCACCTTCTGTCCCTTCGTCTGCTAGTAAATACAGTTCCAGCCCGTTTAACCCCCCACCCACACGGCAGGAGGTTAAGATTTGGACTTCACAAACATTTGATTGTGAAGTCCTTAGGAGTATTTCTGACTAATGGAAGCAAAGTAAAGGACCTCCTTTCCCCGCCATAAGACAATTGGGAATGTGGTTCTATCTTCATATATTTAGACCAAACGAGTGATGTTGTCAGTATCACGCAGGTCGACCATACTTTTCCAGACCATTTTCTGATATCCATTTTAGGCTGAGTCGACTAAGGACAATATGGACACACATTCAAGACTGGATTGATCAACGGGTGGGGAGGAAAGGATGCTAACCACTGCGCGGCTCACTCATCTATTAGTAGTGCAGATATATTGTCCATTGCAACCACCGGCTACAACAGCTCTTTTCGAACGACATGCAATCACACACAGATATATATATATATATATATATATATATATATATATATATATATATATATATATATATATATATATATATATTGAGAGAGAGAGAGAGAGAGAGAGAGAGAGAGAGAGAGAGAGTGAGAGAGAGAGAGAGAGAGAGTTACACATCAATTTCAGCCTTTCAGCATGCTAACTGGTAACCATACAGTTTGAATTGTACCTCTGTCATGGGGCAGCATTCATATTGGCCTGATCCTGCTTCGCAGCACGTGGTTTCGTATGGACAAAAGGTGCTGTCTTTACAGGTCACTGTAGCATTTACCGGCAAGGATGGTAATTTCTTTATGAAAATCCTAGTGTCTTCCCCGCGAACACACTTCATAGCTTTCATGTCACATGTGTAATATTCGGGGCAGCAGTTCTTACCATCAGAACAACAAGTAGCCTATGGAAATATAAGCGTGATACATAAGATTTTCTGTCATAAAACATGCACACAAAAACAACAAGAACAACACCAACTGCTTCTATGTTAAATCAATACTACCGATGGATCAGAAACGTGGAGAATGATTAAAAGAATTGATAATGAACTACAGATATTAATTAATCAGTGTCTACACAAAATAGTGGGACTAAAATGGTATGGCACAATCACGAATGTAGAGCTCGTGGAGAGAGCTAAGTAAAGTCCAGTGAATTAAGAGGTGAGAAGAATACGTGGGGCTTAAAGGACACACACTGAGGAGACCTGAGGATGAAATAACCAGTCACGTTCTCCTCTGACACCGACATATCCAACCAAATAGTGGGAGATTTAAAATCACACGGAGTAGATAGACAGTTAAGGATATAGATGAACAATATGGGGAGGTTATGGGCAGAACATAGTTAGCTTCGCGTATCGTGAGTTGGTTGAGGACCTATGCTATTGAGGGGATAAATAGCAACGGACGAGAATAAAACCATTTATCTGGAACAGATGCCACATCTGGAAGACTGTTGATCTTGTTTGTTTCAGTTCTCGCCAACAGATTATGGGAGTCATTGTTAAAGTGATGCGATATTCCATTTATGCTTCTCCTGGCTTTCATCTCCGAGCTAAGGTTTTTCTATTAAGAGGGGAAGCAGTTCCATACTCAACCCTCCTCTGTCGCCCCTTGAAACATGTATTACAGACTACATGGTGTTACTATGCTTTGTTTCCCTTAAGGGTCTCTGT